>SEYY01018060.1:25000-29707 GCA_009176605.1 Armadillidium nasatum
CGGGATGAAAAACTATAACTCAAGAAGATTACTAATTATTATCCAGTTACCAGTATAGTTGTAGTGATAACTTTGGACGGAATAAGCGCCCTTTCACTAAACGAAAGTGCGCTTACCTACTTTGCTCTCATGTCAAACGAATTCTTGCCTCTTCCCAAACTGTCTCTAAAAAAATTCTTTAAATGGTCCTCACTCCTCTCATTCGTTCTGACGAATGTGTTACTCATGCTGAAAAAGATAATCTTGCCGGCCTCTTAATTAACACCTAAAAGCATCTTGCAATTCTCATCCTTTTCTTCCTTCCCTCTGGAATTCCAAGTCTTCAACTGAATTTACACGTGATAAGGTGCGTGGGATTCTGACATCGCAAGGCAACCACTTCATACCTGTCAATTGTTGTCGTGTTCCTGAAAATCCTGTTTTGTCTCCTACCCTTTTTAAAATTATTCATTTACCTTAGCTGCTCTTCTAACCCTACCCATTTCTATAACAAAGACATTATAACAATTGCATAGTCTATAAGATAAATATAAAATCAAAATTCAGTCAATAAATATCTCTGTCAATCTGTTAAAATTTTATATTTACAAGCATTGGTATCAGTAGACTACATCACTAATTTTATATGCAAGATATATATATATATATATATATATATATATATATATATATATATATATATATATATATATATATATATATATATATAATATATATATATATATATATATATATATATATTATATATATAATATATATAAACCATAAAAAAAAAAAAAAAAATTTTAAATAAATAAATAAGTAAATATATATATATATATATATATATATATATAAATATATATATAATAATATATATATATATATATAGTTATATATATATATATATATATATTATATATATATATATATATATATATATATATATATATATAGATCCAATTTTCACAACAGCAATGAGAATACTATATAGGAATCACAAACTCTTGTACATTGAGGGAATGACTCAAAATACTCAACACGTAACTAATATCTTTCTAAATGAAAACTTTTAATAGAGATTAAACAAGTAATTTCGAAGTTTGATCCTTAGCATGAAACTGTCGATACGCTGCAAGAGTCTGGAGTAAAATCTTTGTACTGGGAAAAGACTGAAACCTGAAAAATTAAAGAAATAAATAAATATATTTTATAAATAATAATAATAATAATGATAATATTTTTAAGTAGTTACACAGAAATCATCATTAGCACACTGGGAGAAAAGCAGGGCTGGTACAGAAAACCTGCCTCTGGGATTACTTCTATACATAATGCATGTTGGTGTCACTGGTGAAGAGAACGCAACATTTAAGAAAAAAACAGTTACAGAAGACGTGCAAAGATGGAATCAAAATAAAAGGAGGTGAATCTGTCAAAATGCAAAGCAGTCTTTCATCAAAGGGTTTCGAATTTAAGGGAAACATACGACGTGTAAAGATCAATGCAGGGAATTACATAAACAGGTGAAGTACTGAATGACGTGTACAGAGACGACAAAACTGGCAGACGGAAGAGGACTCCTCGACATGTTATGACCGTGCGTGAGGGAGTGTGTCCTATGCACATGCGAGCCAGTACTGCCCCTTGGAGGTGACTGTCAATATGAGTGAAATAACTCCCCTCTAAGTCCGGTTTGATGCTTCAGAGCTTTGATCCATAGCAGTGTCTCTCAGCATTCCTTCCAGCATAACATGAAGCTATGCCATGATGAAAGTGAGGAAAATGGTCTGTTAAGGGAATCAGGTTTAATTGTTGTTAAGCATCTAGAAGATAAACTGAATGAGTTAAGTTGTTTTACCAAGAGAGTTAGTGGGTATTTTATCTCATTAATCAGATTCCTTAGTACCAGGGATGTCGGCGCGGAATGCAATCCAACAAAATGAAATTTTAATGAGGAAATGGAATAGACAGAGAAAACGTTGGAAATGTAAGATTAATGGGCTGTTCAATGGAAATTAGAGATTTGATTTATGAATAGTCACTGCTGAGTGCTGACGACAACGACAAAAAAAAAAAAACTCAAAAGCGCTATGTTTATGGGCCCATATGGCTATCAGTTCCTCGGATGGTTGCATGATGAGGGAGAGTAAAAGAGACTGCAATAATAATAATAATGATGATAAAGCAATTTTAATTAAATGGAATGTACTAATTGAATAAAAGAAATTCAGTGAGTTCAAAGCATTCACTCTATCTACTGCCAAAGGAAAGGAGTTGCCTACTAACAAAATAAGTATCTACTAATTCACATATTAAGGAAATTTATACCTCTTAAGTCTTTAGAAAACACAATCTATATAATGTCAACAACATTATTTTCCAACTTTTCATTTTAATATTTTCCGAACTTTAGTTTCTTTTACCAATGTTCTCCTCATTTACCTCCTCAACTTCCATAATTCTACTGAACACATTTTACCTTCCCTTTGGGTCAAGCTTTTGATCCTACTATCTTTGTCTCGACTACTTTCCTAATTAATACTTCACTCTTTCTTCTTCTTCTAGAGGTTTTTCTTTTTCCCATATTTTACCCCTACACCTTTTATTTCCCATTATAGTAAATCTCTATTTTAATTAATGCAATTCACTTAAGTTTTACTTGCACTTAAATAGGAATTCACTTAAAAAAAAAAACAATGTTAATGTGTGACACTGGTACTCTAATGAACAAAATTAACATACATATAACTTTTGAAAAGTCTCATAAATGATTCTTACCTAAAGTCCATTTAAATTTTTCGCATTTTTAAATAAAAAAAAAGAATACATCTCACAGACATTGCCCTGTTCGAAGGTAACTTTCTTAATTAGTGTATACCTATCAATCACTTTACAGTTTGGGCCACGGTAGGAGCCAACTCTCAATAATGAATTCCATTGTTTAAGGAATCAAAAATATTTTATCTCTTCTTATATAATTAGTAAAATATATTGTACTAAAAGCCAAATTTCCAATTTTTAAAGCTCTAAAATTCTTCAAAATTTTTTGTATTAAAAAATAGTTTTATTTTTTAAACTTACTTTATCTCTGAGTTGATGAGCAATATGAAGAGCAGTTGTAAAAGAAACTAGAACAGGATTAAGCCAGGGAACAGCACACTCTGCTTGTATACTATCAAATTTCACAGTTCCTGCAGCATTAGACAAGTGATAAACAGCAAGAACCAGCTTGTGACCTTGAAGATAGAAACTAACTGCTAGATCTCCAGGTAGTGGAGGACTTAAGGATTTCTGTCAAAATATCAATCAAAATCAAACTCCTTGATAAACAAAAAATTCTGTAGGTACAGAGATATAGAATATAAGCCAAAAAAATGTTATTAACAGTTAATTAGTAATTAATTAATTGGAAATTTGGAAAATTAAGTAAAACAATGTTTCGTAGTATTTGAAACTCTGCAATCAAAGAAATTGAACATTAAAAAAAATGCAAAGCCAACGGGATTAAGTTACTTTAAAAAATCTGGTATCGGTATCGTCATTTTTTTTTCTGATACCGATCCTCAAAATATACTGATACCGATACTTGCAATACTCACACCCTGGCTGTGGCATGGAAACAAAACAGTGTTAATTGGTTCATTTACAAATATTTTATTTCGTCAATTGTTAAATCTTTTTAAACAAGTGGCTGGGTGACTGTTTCCTTTTCCCAATCAATCTTGCTTGAATAACCATCTGCATTAAAGTTTAGTGTTTTAGACAGTTCAAAAACTCTTGCACTGGAATTCCTTGCTCTTGCTTGAATAATTCATTAAACACCTAAATCTCTCATCTCTTTTCTTGTGGCAGCTAACATTGTAAATAATACATTCTCAGGATGAGCAAAGTACGAGTTGTTTCTTAGTGCACGTTCCATAATCATAGGTAGCATGTTTTTTTTGTCCACGTCTTTAAGTAGGCATATCAGGTACCAAAAATAATGTGCACCATCAGTTGCCTTTAGAGGTGACTTTATCCAAAACCACCCTGGTATGTAAACTTTCATTATTATACTTACTAGATTTTGAAGAGATTTGCTTGGATGTTTTAAGGAAATATATAACTAAGATTGTTTGCTTTTGTTAGTCATCTGGCATGATGAAGGGTGTCTGGAAATTTCTTGGCTAATTATGGCGATATATATTCTCTAATTTTATACTAATACACATTTTATACAAATATTTTTGGTCAGTGATAATTTGCTTAACGATATCTTGGGGATTCTTTCGAGTTGCTGTTTTCAAGTTCAAAATCAACTATCTCCACAATGTTTACATCATCTTCAATTTTACTTTCAATGGTACCCTTAAAAGTTTTTGGTCTTGATGTTTGTCCATTAATTGCCTCAAATAAGTGTCTGGAAGTTCATTTGCATGTAAGAGGCAAAATAACCATTTATCATTCTTTCCAAATATATTTCATACAGTCTCAAAACTCCACCTACTCTTCCAGTGTTAACTGGAGTCCCATCGCAAAGAACAGCTTTAAGAGAAATCTCACTATTAGAATCAATTAAGTTATTTCATCAGTAATGCATCGGAATCTGGTGTAACATGAGTCGTGTAAATATGTTTTTTTAATAACAATAATATTCTTCCAATTCAGTTCCATCCTTTCTTTTGGTTTGAACTTTCCTTCCATTAAATCCAGTGCATTCAATTTGTGTGTTTTCTAATTTCATTC
>SEYY01018061.1:0-22992 GCA_009176605.1 Armadillidium nasatum
TATATATATATATATATATATATATATATATATATATACAGATTATAAATTTTTGGGTATTATGAAACGTCAGTTTCCTGCAACACCAATACTTGGCGTGACAGCCACTGCCACCAGCAGGGTCATTAAAGATGTACAAAAAATTTTGAAAATCGAAGGATGTTTGATATTAAAAGCATCTTTCAATAGACCGAATTTATTCTATGAGGTTTGTAAATTAATTGCTTCATTTTTGTTTTTTTATATAGAAATTTTATTTTCCTGTTTTTGTATTTTGATTAATTTAATTTTATACTTTTGAATAAGTATTCATAATCCTGTTTTAACAGTTTTAAAATGCATTGAAAACTTTCTTACTGGTCGAGGTATTTAATGTTATATATTGTACATTACAGTTCTGTATTTTAGGTTAGATCAAAACCACCAGTACAGAAAGAGTTCATTGACGTATTATCAACGCTTCTCAAAAATGATTTTAAAAATCAGTCTGGCATTATATACACCATGACGATTAAAGACACAGAGGAATTAGCTAAAGATCTGAAAAATGCTGGTATAAGGGTAGCCCCATACCATGCGAATTTAGATGCTCCAATCCGATCAAAAATTCATCGAAAATGGGTATCAGGGGAATATCAGGTGAGAAATATGAATTTCCTTTTTAACATTTCTGAAAATAATCATTTATGAAGTGTTGAAACTTTATTGTTACCCATTTACATAATTGATTCAGAAATAAAATTTTGATTATTTATAACTATGTCTCTCATTGTTATTTCATTGTTTAATTATGGTCTTGGAAGTCATGTTTTTAATAATAAAATCGCTGGTCTTAGAAGTCATATCAAGTTACAAACTGGATATGTTACTTCTTCCCTTGTTCATTTGTATCTAATTTTATTATGCTAAATATTGTTATTTTAAAGGTTATTGATATTATCTGAAATCTGACCATTATGTATCTTTTTGATATTGGATCATAATCGACATCACTATTAACCTTTTTTAATCTAAATCGGTAAATGTTATTTGGTATTCGTATCGATTAAATTTGGTGTGGCTCATATGAACGATTAATTATCGTTTTCTGTCAAATAATTTTTTTTTCTCAGTATTAAAGTAAAATTAAATATTTTTTCCTTCTAATCTCACGATACTGTCTTACTATAATTCATTATTATTTTTACCTCTCTCTCTTCTTTCTGTCTAATCTCACGATACTGTCTACTATAATTCTTTATTATTTTTACCCCTCTCTCTTCTTTCTGTCTACCTAACTTCTCATTTTTAGAAGTTCCTTTACCTTTGAAATAAGGGTAAATTTATTTATATAATTTTTTTTTATTGCATGTTTATATTATATATTTATAGTAATGTTTATTTATTGAGGAGGTAAAGAAAAAGAGAAGGAGAAATTTCTCTAAAGCATACAAGAAAAAGGGAATTTTTATGGAAATTAAAACAGCAGTAGCATATCAAAACAGCAAACTGAAACTATTTATTCATATGAACAACGTTTGTTGTATTTTATTTGTATTTAAGGAATAAGAAGTATCTAAAATATCTAATATTGCATGAATTTGTATGGTTGATAGGCGAAAGCACCCCGGCCTTTTACTTAATTACCTAACTAGCGATACCATCCTTCGTAGATATTGTAGAAAGTTAAGTTAATATTGGTTTATTGCAGGCTGTTGTTGCCACCATCGCTTTCGGGATGGGTATTGACAAGCCTGATGTTAGATTTGTCATACATCACTGTATTTCGAAGTCAATGGAGAATTTCTATCAAGTAATATATATATATATATATATATATATATATATATATATATATATATATATATATATATATATATATATATATATATATATATATATATATATATATATATATATATATATATATATATATATATATATATATATATATCATAGAGTTGTCAAGTAAAAGTTAAATTGATATTATCTATCTATGTCGTAAATTGAAGAAACATTCTTATTAATATGAAGTAATAATATTTTTCACATTAGTGGTTAAAATTTTATTTTAGGAAAGTGGTCGAGCTGGTCGTGATGACAAGCCTGCCAAATGTATCGTCTTCTGGAGGTTTGCAGACCTTGCTCGTCAGAGTTCAATGGTCTTTACCGAGAACACAGGTCTTGAAAATTTATATGGAATGATACGTTATTGTGTAGACTCTCACAGGTAGTGATTATTATTATTATAAAAATAATACTTAAGTAATCATATTTTGAAACTCTGGAGTTCTTAGTATTAAATTTTTCCTTTCGTATTTTTAACATTTTTTGTCAATTTGTAAATAACTTGTTAGTAATATTTGCCTAATTTCATGATCTAATTTCATAATTCTGTCTGGCTAGATTAAGTAGACATTTTCCTTTTTTTCATAATCTCTTTGTTGAACATTTTTTAAAGTATATTTTCATTAAAAATTTTACTTAAAAAAATTTTCATTTTAAGATGTCGTCGAAAACTAATAGCAGAGCATTTTGATGAAGCTTGGGAGGCGCAGGATTGCAACAAGATGTGTGATCATTGTAGCAAAACATTAGATGTCAAACGTATTGACTTAACGAAATATGGGAAAAATATTTTAAGTATCCTCTCTAAAGCATCTAGTTTAGATTCAAGACTGACAGGTAAGAAAGCTTATAAGTTTTTCAAATACACCAGACTTTTTTTTTTTTTTTTAAATAGCACATTATTTTGCATTTAGCTTCTACAGTAACAAAATTTTAGAAGCTGTATCATAATAATCATATTACTGACTGCCGTCGCAGTCGGACGCATTTGGAAACAGCTGGGAGAGAAGAAAAGATAAGAGACAGAGAAAGGATTGAAAGTGATCTAAGATTATGGAGAACTGGTAGAAGAGGAAAGAAGATGAACCGGATGAAATGACGTCATGTATTATTTAGATGTGGCTAACAAAAATTTGTCGAAATCGATTGAAAATATTTTAAGATCTTTATTGAATCAAAATTTAAAATTAAATTCAGATTATATGATAAAACAAAATTTTTTTTAATTCTCAACAAACTCAAGAGGAGGAGCAACAAAATTTTGAATCCTGTTCTTTTCAACAATTAAAATATTTTAAATAGACAAATTAAACTGGGTGTGAAGAAATTTCGGTGAGGAACAGCAAAATTATCCACTAATTTCTTTTTTTTTTTTTCATATATCAATAGAAACATAATTTGGACTTAAAATGAAGTATACTGCTATAAACAATTTCTGACCTAATTGTGGAGGTTTCCTTGCAGTTGGTCAACATTAAAGTTATCTTTGCAGTTGCATCTACTGAAGCAAGAGACTGTAACCTTGACGAGGTACTGCTGCATTTTTTTTTTTTTACCACCACTCACGGGCTGAGCCCTTTTCTAGGAGGGGACATATATAAAATAAAAGAAAACCCACCCAGTCCCAGTGTAACTCTAATCTAGCAGGTGATCGCAGACGGAGGCCTTAAAGAGAGGAAAATTAAATGCAACCGGAAAAACTGATGATGGCAGAGAGTTATACAAAACAGAAGTGGCTGGAAAGGAGGAGGCATCACAACGGCAAGCCTGGGGTTTACCATATTCACACAAAATTCATGAGAAAACATGGCTCCCCTTGTGCTGCAAAGGCGATGCAATGGTGGTGGAATGCGAAAGGTCAGTTCCCTCGAGCCACTTCCGTTGTAGTACCTATAGAAAAGAGATAGTGCACCAACGTCACGGCGCAGAGACAGGGTGTCAGGTGAGTTTGAAAGTAGCGGACAGTTTATTAATCTTTTAATCTTATAGCCTTAGGCTCAACTCTGTCCAAAAGAAAGGTGGAACCGGAGCCCCCTCAAGTGTGAGAACAGTACTCCATACAAGGGCGTGTGAGACCCTTATATAATTAGAGTAAATGTTCGGAAGAAAAAAAATTGCCGCAATCTGAACAGTAGTCCCAGCTTTTTTGAAGCCACCCTTGCAACCATTGTGATATGAGGTTTCCAAGAAAGTTTATTGCTATTCAGGCCAAGAATGTTAATGTTGTTTACAGGTAAGACGGGAGAGCCGTCGAAGGAGATAGGAAAATTGGGAGGTGTTTTTGAGAGATATGTAAAGAAGCTGAGTTTTTAAAGAGTTGAATTTCACAAGGTTGAGTCGACCCCACCGGGAAATCCCTTCTAGATCGGGTTGAATGGAGTCAGAAAGTTGAAGAACCAGTGTTTATAGCCGGGAGGGACGCAAACCTCCTGTAACCTTCGGGGGCTGAACACAGAGCTGCTCTTATTAGCAGACTCGAATAGGTTGTGATAGGCCCAGCAAGCCGACAACCATCATTCACATGCACAAGAAACTTCTTTCCTCGAAAACCTAAGGAACCGTTTCATCAGCTACCATGGAGGAAGAGTTTCGCCCAAGACGGCTGACAAGTGCGTACACTTACAGGAGTGGTGAGAAAAAAAGGAATTTGACGGACTTCTGCAGTTTTGTCTTTAAACATCTTTGCTAGAAAAGTATTTCTAAATTTTTCTCATCAGCGGAAGACGGACTTAAGGACTTGTGCTTCCTTCATGTAAGACGCATCATACGCTTCTTTTTCATATCTCCGAACAGTGATATAAGATCCAAATATATATTGGGGGTGGGAGGGGGGGGGGGTCTGATGTGTATAGCTACCACAAATTTTATTTTTTCAGCTTTTAAAATTGACTAACACTTCTTGTTTCATATTACTTTGCTTTTCTGTTGAATATTGAATATAATATCCAGCTAGGAAAGTTTCTATTTTATCTTTATAATTTGGGATATATTGGTTACTTTTACCTTTTTAATAAAACTTTTTGTATACTTTTTTTTTAAATTGAAATAAATGAAAATTTAAATTCATTATGTGTGTAAGTGCATGCTTCATTTACATGTTACCTAAACCTTAAAGGGAGTATAAGAAGGTTTTTTCCTAAAGAGCCACACCTCCTTGTGGTAAATCATACATCTTATTTGTATGAGTTATTTTAGATTTCATACTTTGATTTTACTTTAAATTGTTAATTTTTTTCTTATTACTGCAAATTATTATAAATATTCTTGTTGGTTTAGAATGGTTTCTTATTTACTGTAGTTTTGGTTTTATTGACTACTAAATTTAAGTTTTAGATTATTTTTAATTATACGTATGATTTTGTTTATTTTATTCTTAGGTACGAAGTTGGTCGATATTTGGCTAGGTAAAGGCCCAACAAATTTAAGAGTAAAAGAAGCCACTGCTTCAGATTTAAGTAGGGAAAGAGCTGAAACAATAATTGCCCATCTTTTAGTTGATGGCTTTTTAAAAGAAGACTTCCATTTTACACCTTACTCAACAATTAGTTACATAACTCCAGGTATGTAAGTCTTAAAGAAAGGTTTGTGTATAGTTGAGATACATAATAAGCAGGTAGTGGTCCAATGTTATTAAAAAAATTCTCCAGCCATTAAAGAGAAATTTAGTGAAGGCTTTTAGCTCATAGATTAATGTATAATAATTGATGATTAAAGATGTGAAGTATATTTTGTGTTAACATGAGTCAGTTAGATTACTATTGTCATTATGCTTATATGTAATGAATAACATCTCCACGATCGTGTGATTAATCCGTTGAAAATTAGAGAATTTGAATCGTTGATCATTGAGAGACTATGACGCAGTTGGACGATGCTGAAAATATTGGGTTAAAGAGTACACAGTAGTACATTGATATCTACCATTAAAACATATATTGTCTTTTAGTTTCAAAAAAAAAAAAAAAAAGTCAAATATTTGTCGGAAATATTGAAGGTAGGCAACATAGATGAAAGCATAATTTAACTCGTTTCCCTAAAGATGTTAGACAGCTGATTGACATTGAGATAAAATCTTATATAAAGGAATTAAAGTTATAGTTATCTCAAATATAATGTAAGAAAAGTAAATTCAACTCGAATTGGAGAACGAATAGAAAATGTGTTTGAGAAGTGGAAATACTTGAGTAGGGAATAATTAATTGATCAAAAACAGTTTTGCTATCGTATTTTTTCAATAGCATAAAACCATAATTTTAAATGCTGAAGAAAAGTAATAAAATATAGAATAAGATTGAAAGCATCGTTTTTAGAGACTAAGTGAAACAAGCAAACTAGTCATAAAAGCATAATACATAAGAAAGGAAAAGTTAAAAGGTCTTATATATAACTTATGGAAAAGAAATTAAGATTTATTGATGATGGAATAACCCAAATGATAAAACACTTTTGAGATACGGTATATAAAGAGAAATTTAGTGTATAAAGAACAAGGATGAGTGTATTGACGTTACTGGGAGAGATTTAAATGACCTATTACTATAATAATGTTTCGGAAATTGCATTAGTGTTTTCTTTAGGTATGAAAATGTAATTTGAAGGTTTAATAGGAAAATATAGAGTGAAAGATTCCCTATTGATTTAGTGTAGAAACTCGAATTTTAATAAGTTGGAAGACATGTTTAAGAAAATTTACGATTTTAAATAAAAAATGATATGTAAACGACTTTTCAGGTAAGAGAATAAGGTTTGAGGATAAAAGTAAAGCCTTGAGGGAAATTAATGAAAGTACGAGAAGAATTTAGATTAGATGACTAGCCATGGCTTTGGGATAAAAAACTATTCTTGGAAAAGTAAATGAAAGGATATAAAGTTAAATGAACCTTAAAGGATCGAAATGATTTAAAAAAAAAACTGGTTATGTTGGTATTCTTTATTTTGATTTGAAATTTTTATATAATTCTAAAACATTTCCTCTCTAAGAAAGACCTTTACCTTTGAAAATATGCCCAGTTCCTGTTTCGGCCTCATCTCTTAACTCTTATTTTAAAATCACAAATCATACTTGTACTTCTACGTTATACTGCCTCAAGTATTTCAGTGACCTTTGTTAAAGTAATATTTACAAATTTGTGCATAGCTGCCTAACTTAACTAATATAGACCTTTATCAATAGTTCATTACTCTTATAAGCAACATTGCAGTTTTATTAAACTGTGTAAGATACATTTTTAGATTTAATTCAATATTTTATACTTTCAAATGTCTACAAATAGTCACACCCAGATCCTTTTCTTTGTCAATAGACTCCATTCATTTCCTATGTAAGTCATAATTAAAATTCTTATTTGAATTACCATGGAATTACCTTATACTCTTTACTATTGAAATTCATTTGCCGCTTATCAGCCCGCCGACGCCGAAGACTTTTAATTTACAATATGCAAAGCTTTAATAAAGATTTCAAAATTTCTAACCTAGTTATCCAATTTAGTTTCCTCAGCAAACTTAAAACTACTCCTTTTTTTATTCATTCACCCAAATCATTTATGTAGATTATGAAAATATGTTTGATATTCTCAGCACAAAACCTTTTAGAAACACCACGTTTTACCGTTTCCTATGATGATATGTGACCATGTTAACACTACACATTGTTACTCAGACAAATTTTTTTAACCAGTTAGAAATTTTTAACCTATCATGAATTACTTTATAGAATATTTTACTGAAATCTCAATGAATAATAACTTATCGTTTCTATGTTAACACAATCGGTAATATACTACATGAATCTACCCTTATATATATATATATATATATATATATATATATATATATATATATATATATATATATATATATATATATATATATATATATATATATATATATATATATATATATATATATATATATATATATATATATATATATATATATATATATTTTTTTTGTATCATAGGTGATAAAGCAGCGGCTGGTTTGCAGCCGTCTCCACTTGAGGTATCGAAATTAGGTTTCTCTTTGTCAAAAGATGACATAGTTGTTCCAGACACAGATATTTCATCTTCCAAAAGTGATAAGCCAAAGAAAAGAAAACATGAGTCTAATGACGAAATAAAAACATTCAAAAAGAAACCACTAGTTATTATCGACAGTGATTCTGATTAAGAAGAAAACAAACGATTTATTTTTTTTATCTTTAAGAGCAAATAAACATTTTTGCTACAATGTTTTGTCATACTCTCTATAAAGGTAAACATATAATCACAGTGCTAAGAATTTAGGTTTGAAAAACTATTTTATATGTTTATTTCTATTTTTCCTACAAACAGGTTTTCAACCGAAATGATACCTTATTTTTATTATTTGAAAAAGAAACCTTTTACAAAAATTAAATAACATTCCAATTTTCTGTCTAAAAAAATTTTACCTTTTAATATAAAAGAAATTTTTTTAAACTATTGAAGGGAAAAAGGTTATTCAGTTGAAATCCATTTTTCAACATTAAATGTGGAAGGTCTCCAATAAAGTATAAGATTGAATTATCCAGGTTTTAAAAACTAATTTCTCAAAACTATTGTTTAATATATAATTAGTTGTACACTAAAAATTTCATGTATTACTGATATTAAATGTTTTATGTTGTTTTTAATGGTAGCTGTGAGATGAGCATAAAAGCCCAGATGAAGAAAGATTTTCAAATTATTATTATTATCATTATCTCTTTCGATATTAAGGAAAAATTTTCAATGGCTTCTGATGTAAAAAGACAGGTTTCTCAATAACTTAAATTCTTTTGATAAATAAATTTGAGTTAAGGTTTGAAATAATTAATAGCTGTAAATTGTTACATTGGAGAACAAGTTTCAATATTTTGTTTATTGACAATGAATTATAGGTAATTTGAGTGCGCTGAGCACGAATATTCACTCAGTTTTGTTCTATTATGTCATGATATCGCTCAACACCCCTATTGCTCTATCATATTCGTTTAAAGGTTTCTCAATATTCCCAGTCTTTTTGTGATTTCACACATATGAATCTAGATTATTTAGAGATTTGTACACATAATATTAAGTCTATTTTTATAAAATTGATCTTGTAAGGGAGCTAAATTTGCTTTTAAAAAAAGGCTGGAAATTTTAGCTTAAGAATTGAGAGAAATACCTGCTTGCTTCAAACACACACATTTCATTTTACAAAAAAAAAAAAAAAATTTTTTTTTAGAACAGAAGATAGTTTAGTATATTGCTGCTTTATACCTGGTTTGTCATTGGAGGTGGAGGTTGAGTTTTTCGAAACAAATGATTAGCATTTGTTTTTAGACAGTTCGAAAAGAAGTCTTAATTCTGTGTTGCATAATGGCAGTCTATACCGCTTGATAGCGATTAGGCATTCGACGAAATTAAAAGAAAAGTATGAACATATAGAAAAGGTTTTAAATCTTATCAAGTATACTGAGCACGAATAGATCATGTGTGTTGACTTAAATATAGGTCTAATATTAAGGAGACCTAATTTAATATGTAGAGAAAGAAATATTTTTCTCTGCTCACTAAAGGTGGATTAATGAAATTTTTTTTCTCAGACGGTAAGTGAAGTTCGTGCTTGCCAGATTTATTTGAAATACAATGTCCTGCTCGTCTCATAAGCAAAGGAAGCAGGTTATACTAAATATCCCTGCTTCCTTTGCTTATGGGACAGTAGGACATTGTATTTCAAATAAATCTGGCAACTTCACTTACTGTCTTAGAAAAAAAAATTAATTAATCCACCTTTAGTGAACAGAGAAAAATATTTCTTCCTCTACATATTAAATTAGGTCTTCTTAAATAATATGTAAAAGCTTCAGGTACGAACGGAGAGTGTTTTAAGTACATGATTTCAAAATTACCAAGTTTAAATTATGAAAAAAAATCCAGGCGGGAAGTTTCTGCAGCCCAACAAATAAGAATATTAATTAAAGACCAACTTTCCTAATGTCATGAATGAACGCAAATGGCTGGTTCTTATTCAAGGATTTGGTACAAAACTTTAGGCAAATATTGGACAGATAACTATGAAAAAATCAAATTTAAAAAAAAAAAAAAAAGGAGTTAGGTTGCAATAAGAAAAACATTTTAAAAATGCCATCTTGGAAATTTTGGTGATAAAAGTGACGAAGAAGGAAAGAGATTCCACGAAGACCGAAATTTATGGAGGAACGGTACTAAGGGCGCTGGGATTCCCATATAATGTTATTTCTGCTGGTATTTGGAAAGAGACCAGCGAGCTAATAAGTTGGAAAAATTTTTGCCGCAGTGAAAGTACTTCTATAGTTATTATGTAATTATATTGCAGTCTGAACTGTTTATATTCATAAAAGTTGAAAAAATTTCTAAACACAATCACACTTTTTTATAATTTGAAAAATGGTCCATAGGATAACAAAAATCAGGACCTGATTGAACCAAACAGTTCTATCAGAGTCGAAGTTCGTATTCAGTGTATTCAAATTCAAAAAAAATTATGTATGATATTCGATAAAATACTTGTTTCCCAGTGTTGTCATTGTAGTATAATAAAGATTCTCTAAAAACTTAATACTGTAACATTAATAAATAATGGTTACTGATTAACTTGCCTCTTCCTAGAAATATTCTTTTGGGGTTATCCATTTGTTGGTCCTCTTCACATCTTGTGGTCTTGTCTTATGATTCTTCACTATCTAGGCATCCAAGTTTCCATCTGCCGGTCCAAACCATAACCTCCTCTTCGTAAATAACCAACTATCCTGTTCAAGTCATAGCCAAACATTGTGCTTACTCCCTATATATAAATACTTTACCAGGTTGGCACAACAAAACTATTTTTTAGTACATTTAACATATGCAAGATAACTAAGCACGCAAGCTACTACTACACAGTACACCGACTTATCCTTTCGTTATTTTCACCACAAAACTTTTGAGTTGTATCATATCACTAAATCAAGGTATTATAACCTTAGTCACTTTACAAACATATAAGAAAACAGATCAGTTCGTATATTATAAATGCATATCTATCTGGAAAAAAAACTATATATTAAACTATGTTTACATTATCATTAAATTTAAAACTTTACAAAAAACACCGACACTAAAAATCTTCCTGTTCTTTTCATTCTGAAAATAAAAACCGAAATGTATATTCTTAATTACTTATTTTTGTAGAAAATACTTTTTAAATATAAATCTTATGGCTTTTGCATCTCGCTAAAATAAATTTTCGCTATTAATGATTAAGTAATTATGGTTAATTATAACCAAAAGCTAGTGATATTTTCTTTCATAATTAAGGGTTTTAAAAATTCCTTTTCGTTTGAAATGTGTTTTTTCCCTCAGTATTATCTTCAACCATTATTAATTAACTATGTTTATAATGTATTTTATTTTAATGTAAATTATTTCGGATCTTATTTAAACATATGCCACAAAATTATGGAGGTGTATATATAAATGTTTTGCAAAGAACTTAAATAAAAGTATGCAATCAGTAAAGTATTTAATAATTACATTCTATAAACATCCTATAACACAATGTATGGGAAGGAAGTATATGTTGAGGTGTAAGCAATATTAATCATCAATATTTATAAAATTGGCAGTTTATCAAATAATATACCAAAATAATAATAATAATCTGACTATAAAATAATAATAATAATGTTATACATAAAATGTCATGTTTATATAGTCATTTTTTTAAGTAATGTTCAACCTATATTACAAAATTGTAGTAAACAGTTTTAAGTTTTTTTTTTTTTTTTTTTTTTTTTTTTTTTTTTTAAAAAAAAAACTACTTTTAGTATACGAAAAAGGGAAATAAAAAACAGCCAACCCCACAACCTTAAGAATCTCAATGCAAATGGTTGAGGTATTATACTAAAAAGGAAGCAAGTTATTTTTCAAATATTTTTTTTTTTTTACACAAATATATATGCATTATTTACATTATTTTGTTGTATATATACAACAAATTATAAAGAAAAAAATATACAATATTATATGCATGAATAAATTTGGCAAATTTGGCGGACTTAGTATATGTATGTTTGTAAGTATTAACACAGATTTATTTTACTTTTTACAATACAAGTTACAAAGCATACACATACATGTATTTATATAACCTACTTTAAAACCTTTTTAAAAAAATTTTAAGCATTCATATTATTATACATACACACACGCATACATTATAGTATCTATAGAATATTTCAATAAAAAGACGAATTGATTTCAATATTCACCGGTCATTCACTAGGAACTTTGAGAATGGTCTAGCCAGTAGTAGTAGGTATATCTTGTCCTTTTCAATTATAACTTGTCTTATAAAGTTAAACTACTATTATTCCGTTGGCAGGAGACGTGGTAAACAAATGTAAAATAAAAGAGATAGTCATACTTTTTTTCAGATTAACTCATAAAAGGTTAACGAGAAATATGCTAAAGTATATTCAATTTTGACAAAACCTGTACAATTATAATTTCTATATCGAGCTTCATATATTTTTTCCTATAATAATAATAATTTCCTCCTTTTTCTCTTTCATTGATATTCCTCTCTTCACTTCTCTTCCTTCATCACTATCTCTTCCATACATTTTACTTTTATCTTTATAATAAACATCCCTTGTCAATTTTAGAACATTTATTTTATTTCTAAAACATGTCCTTCTTACCTTTCCTATGATAATTTTGCATTCTCCTTCTATCTTCCCTTCTCTGATCTCTCATTTCCACATCAAAAGTGTCACAACTCACTAATATTTTCATTCTTCCCTTTCATCTCCTCACACTCCTTGCTTTCCGACCTACTCCATCTAACCTCTCCTTTAAATGAAATTCATTTCTTAAATTCTAATTATGGATTTTCTGAACTATACTAAAAACATTCATGAAAACATTAAGTGAATTCTTAGATGTACTATATAACTTTCGGTTAGTTAATCTTTCTCTATTTCATCTTTCTTTTTTCCTATTAGTTTATTCAATTGTACTATTACAATGGTTTTTATGTCGTTTAATCTACACATTTCCCTTGATCTGCTACGTAGAACTTTTTCTACTGCAAATTTTTTCAATTAATTTTGGTGATAACAAAAATTCTTAATGAATTTTACCTTCTGATATAATAAAATTTCACTCCACTATTATACAGCCGTTCAATTCTCGATCATCTTTCTAATTATTGTAATACCGATCTTCACTTTTTTTTTAAAAAAAATCTTCTGTGCAGCATTCAAGGAATCAAATTAATAATGAGCTGCTAATACTACAAGAGCATCTTCAAAGAAAACCCTCCTACATATTTTTTCAAAAGGAATTTTAGTCCTCTACTCTAATTCCTAACTATCAAGAAGAAAAAAAATTTTTACATTACAGACCTTGTAGGATTTTTTTTTTCTCCAAAATGATTTTCGGACCTCTAGCCTTCAGTCGGGTACCATCCCAAAAATAAACCTTCGTTCAGGTGGCACACGGGAGTTAAGGAACGCTTTACTTCATACAACCGTACCCTTACCAATTTTATCTGCCATAATTAGACTAAATTTGGACGAACCTTGGAACATGAGTACCTAACAGCTGATAACAGGTTTTTATTTAACTTTCTTATGCGTTATCAGGAATAGCTAAGAGAAATAGTGGTTGAAACAATTATTACTGAATTTAAAAATAGATTGCCACATTCTTTTTTTCACATTTTGTCTATCTTGACAAGTCTGTCTACAGTATAGTTTTTTCATTTTAATAATAAAAAAGAAACCGAAAGTTGTATAAATTCTATTTAATCAGCTGATTTTTATAAACACAACTGAAATTTTTTTTTAAAAATCGTATAAGCAATTATGGGGAAAACTTTTGGGGTTTTCTCATTAACTCTGGAAGAGCGTCCCTTTAATATAATTTAATTATATTAATTATAATTAAAGGAATTATATTTAATATGATCTCTCTCTTTCCCTATCAAACGTGAACCGTATTAATCTACCTCTCCTCTCCTCCGATATAATCCCATTATTTCAATCTTGCCTTTTAAATATCAGTTATTCGCCAACTTTAAACATCTTACAAAATCCATATACATAATTAGTGTACAAATTTCAATACAAAACTTCAATGTTACTATTGGTTTTCAAATTTCATATGATATTGTATATTCAAGTCATTCAATTATTATTTTTTGTACTGGACTTCTCCAACTATGTTTAACCCTTTTCTTACTTAAAAAGAAACCACTATATGTTCCTTTCTGGTTTCCTGCTACCTCAATCTCTTGTTAGTTTCCATCGTTTATTATATCTAAAACTTTTCCCTTGTAACTCATTTTAAACTTGGAAAAAGCAACTAACATTTCTTTCCCCCATCCTATTCATTAAAAATATTTTCTATAAGGAACCACACGAAACCCACTCAAAAAACAAAAAACTATTATATAGACATCAACATTCACTTATTCACCCATCTATTCTAAATAACCCCTTTTGGACAAATGACTAACGTGCATTAATAATCACTTAGTAGAATCATTAACACCATTATAATTATGTAAAATTTATTAATAAAATTAATTGTTAAAAAATTAATATTTATAAACTTATTCAAAACTTTAATTCGTCTAAAGAAGATATTATATTAGTATCAATGTAAATTTTGTATGTAATTTTGTAATTGAAAATATAAATAAATATTAAAAATTATTGTCATAATTAAATACTTAATCATATTTAATTTTCATTTAATTTTTCTTATTACTTCCTATCCTGTATCTACATAGAGAAAAAGTAAAAATTCATCCAGAAGAATTTATTAAGACCTATTAATGCTTTACTTTCCAATTAAGTATTTTTAATTTAAAAAAAAAAAAAAAAATTCAGGTTGTCCATACTACTTTAACATTTTCTCACCTAAGTCTTTAATAATTAAATGTATTTAAAAAAACAAAAAAAATGAAAAATTATACTATTTCTTTCTTAACAAATCAAATATTTATTTTTATTACTTACGATTAAAGCTCTATGTTACAATCAAGAATTTAAAATAAGATATTTCAAGTATTCTGGCTAGATCATTTTTAGTATTTACAAAGTTCCATCAATGCACACACACACACACATATCTACTACTAATTAAAATATTTATAAAAAATAAACAAACTGTAATTGCACATTTGCTAAAAATTGCACCAAAAAATATATTAATGCTTTTTATAACACCATTTCATAATAACTCTAAACCTTAAATAGTTTTTGAAAGAAATTTTTACAAATACCTCATATATATATATATAATTAAAATAAAAATAATAATTGGCATATAAAGGTACTTAGTACAAAAAAAAACCACACACTATCCTTTATATATAATAATATAATAATAATAATAATAATAATAATAATAATAATAATAATGACAAAAACATCAACAAAAAACACAACAAATAGCACTTTAAAAAACACTTAAAAATATTCATCTTACAAATTAAGTTTTACCCTGACAGTTTGCAATAAAAAAAAGAAAAAGAAAAAGAAAAATAATGCCAATAGACAAGTGCTATAAAGCTACAAAATAAAAACTTTTCCTTTAAAATAATAACTTACAATAAAAAAAACAATTACATTATATTTATAAAACGAAAATTCAACAAAAAGAATTAAAAACTTATATTAATAATAATAAAATGTCCTTTTTTTCTATTCCTTCCCCCAGGAGGATGAGGTCATTGTTGATTCCACATGACTGCCACAGGCCAGGATAGTGCCCCTGGTCTCATGCAACTCGGTGTCAATGAACAAACCAATAATGGTGATTTTATATATAAGTAATAAAATATGAACTCAATTAATAATAAAAAATAACAATGATGTTTATGATGCGAGAAATCAAAAATCAATTTGATTACGAAACTAATCAAAAAATACTAATTCCAATTTGGTATTAACTGTACTTAGCACTTTTACCTTTATATAATATTTAATGTTGCTTTAAAAACAACTCAAACAGTTTTTTAAAAACAACTCAAACAGTTTTTTAAAAAAAAAAACTCAAACAGTTATTTATTAAAGTACTTCTGCGTACAAAACAAATTGATGTAATTATATTCAGTCTAATGGCCTGCATGTGCAACTATCATATCACTATCTTAAATAAAATTATTATTAATGTTTATTTTATTAATAAAATATATAAATAAATAACTCGCCTATAAAAAAAAAATTTGAATTAAAAAAAAAAAGTTTTTAGTAAATATATATACAACAAATAATGAAAATAAATTATAATAAAAATTAATAATGATGGGGAATTCAATTTTCACAATTCTCATTTAGATTTCTTATCGCATCATAATAATAATAATAATAATAATAATAATAATAATAAAGAAATTAAAAATTAAAATATTTTGTATGGTATCTTCTTAAAGTTAAAATTTTATGCCAACAAAAATTATAAAAAACAAATAATAATAATAATAATAATAATAATAATAATAATAAATAATAATAATAATAATAATAATAATTGCAACAAAATTAATAAAAATTAACAATCTTTAAAAAATAGAGATTCTAAATCTATATAACAAAAATGGTATAAAAAATTTATATTATATATATATATATATATATATATATATATATATATATATATATATATATATATATATATATATATATATATATATATATATATATATATATATATATATATATATATATATATATATATATATATAATATATATTATATATATTATATATATGTAATATAAAAATTAATATATATAATATATATAATATATATAATATATATATATATATATATATATATATATATATATATATATATATATATATATATATATATATATATATATATATATATATATATATATATATATATATATATATATATATATATATATATATATATATATATATATATATATATATATATATATACAGTAAATGATAATCATTATTATTTATTTGATTAAAACATCCACCTACCAATAAGAATAAGAAGCTATTGCAGTTTCTAAAAATAAATAATTAATTAATTATATTATTATTAGTTATTATTATTATTATTTTTATTATATTATTATTATTATTATTATTATTATTATTAATAGTTTAATGTAAAATTACATGGATAATATCATTCCATAGATAAATTTTAATATACTTTTTTCACTGATAGTTAAGCGGAACTATCATTATTTCACTTTCACTACGATTACCTCTTACTAGTACTACCACAGCATATCTACTTGTACTAAAAATTTATCTAAAATTTAGGAACCACTTTCACATGTATGGTACACATATTTTTTTTTTAAACTTTTTGTCACTCGTGAAAAAAAGAAAGAAAAAAAATTTAATAATTACGTACGTAAAATATCTTGCACTTCAATAAAAAGTGATTTAGATGAATTATTTAGGCACATTTGGATAATGATAATGATGATGATGAAGATGATGTAGATGATGATAATGATTACAATAATAATAATAATAATAATAATAATAATAATAATAATAATAATAATAATAATAATAATAATTGATAATTGATAATTAATAATAATAATATCAATGAAATGTATTTTACACTTTTAACAGTAATTTTTAACCACTTAATGATGATATTGACGGAGAGACGGGTCATAGGGCCAAAATGGAAGAGGATAGAGGGCATGTTGACTTGTCTGTGCAGACTGATTCATACCTTCCAAAGCAGAGTGATTCTGCATATGAGGAGGCCACTGAGAGGTGCTTGAAGCCTGAGATGGTCTAATCACTCCCATGTGGCTTAGATTATCACCAAGTCGTCCCATTGAATCCCCTGCACTACCTCTGCTCATACTGCGTAGGTTATCGCCCAAACGACTATAATTATCCCGATCGTCAAAATGGGACACTGAGTCCGACATCCGGCTTTGGTTCTCCGCTATTCTTCGAAGATGTTCTGCAAGATAACCACCATGAGTACCTGACATGCGTCCGAAGTTTTCAACTGACATACGACCTAAATTGTCAGTCATGTGAGCCGGTGTATCGCTCAAGCGACCTGGGCTGTCAGTTGCTGAAGATCGTAGATCATTCATGTGAGCTTGAGGGGCAGCTGACATTCGATCACTATTGTCGTTCATGTGTGCCTGGTTGGCGGCCATTCTCGTCAGATCCTGAGGCATATGGAGATGATCATCATTAACCTGCATAGCATGATGATCACTCATGCGCATGGGATCATCTTGATCCATTGGATCCTTCAAATGTCCCGGTGTGTCTCTGTGCTCAGCCATGTGACGCATATGCTCACTCATATGGACTGCATCTCTCAACGAAGGAACTTGTACATCGTCCAGCGATTCACCTCCATCTTCATGTTTCATGGTTAAATTAACAGAAGAACCAAGGGCACCACCCAGAGAGACGCCAAGCATGTTCTTGACAGCGTTGTTGGCTGCTCCATAAACGGACTTTTCTCTATCATCATCGCCTGACATATGAGAAGAAAGAGGGGAAGATAAGTAGTCGGCTTGATCAGATAAATCATCGGGAATCCCATCAATGGGTATATTATGAATTTTCTTTTTATGATATTTCATAAGATAATCATTGGCAAAATAATGGACACATATATCGCATTCATAACTGAATTCTGAGGGAGGAAAATGTTTTTTCAAATGGTGGCACAACCCAATGCGTTGGTTAAACATTTGACCACATGTCTCACAAGGATATTCTTTTTCTAGAGCATGGCCTCGAAGATGTGCTTGCATATTACACTTTTGAGTGAAAATCTTACCGCACTCAGGACAGGGGAAATTACCACCTTGATGAATCATCTCATGCTTTTCCAAGTACTTTCTGCTAGTAAACAGCTTCCCACAATACGAACAAGGTAAACTGTCGTTGCTATGAACCTCCATTAAGTGGTGTCTCAAATCCGTCTGCTTGAACATTGTACCACAAATCACACAAGGAATGTCTTCCCTCTCTTCATGCCACTTCACATGCTGCAGATAAGTTGTTCGCTTATTGAATGTCTTTCCACACATGTTACACTGAAAATCACCATACATTAGAAGTTCTTTCTGATTGTGTGTCCCATGTTGTTCAGCTAATCTTAAATGTTTTTCAAGCTTTTCCCGCCAAGAAAACCCTTCTCCACATGTGTCACATAAATATAGATTATTTACTTTATCTACCATTTTACATTTACCCCCAGATTCCAACTTACTAATATGATAATCAAAATTTGGCTTATGGTAAAAATGAATTTGGCAGAAGTGGCAGACATATTTCACCTTGTTTTTATGGTTGTTGTAGTATTCTTTTCTTTTCTCGAGCTCTTCCTGAGTAAGAGGTCTTGTACAAAACCCAAATGGATCCCCATTCAAAGAGCTAGGTGACTGCATTCCTGAATTATCTGGATGATGATGTTGATGCTGCTGCTGCTGCTGCTGCTGCTGCTGATGCTGTTGATGATGTTGATGATGATGATGATTTTGATGATGCAACTGCTGTTGCTGCATCTGGGGATCATTGGTGGTGTTCATACTGACGCTATTATTTGGCATCCCCTGCTTTTCTTCTAAAGGCTCATTTTTAACAACCATTCCATCTTTCAGAATAATTTGTGGTTCAAATATATTGCCATCTTCATCAATTGAATCTGGACGCTGCATGCCTGGGCCATCTGAGAATTTATTTAAAACAAATGTTTAACCTACACACATACATATAACTAATTAAAAGGAACCCTTAACATATCTGAAAAAAATAATGGTTACCATTACTGTGTCGTGGGAGATATCTGAATTGCCAATGCAAACCATTCATTCAACCTTTTACACCTACTAACCGGACCTAAAAAATTGAACTTAAATGCAAGCACAAACTCAACTAACATTGTTTTTTCTGTGCCACCATTATGTAAACATCATTTCCTAACATTAAAAATGTTAAAATTTGTAAACAATAGTCTCAAGCCAATACAAAAAATGAAATAAATAAATAAATAATTATAATTAGTATTAATAATAATAAAAAGACTTAACTTACATCCAACTGGAGGAGGATACTTTCTAGGTCGTCCTCTTTTCCCAGTTCCAACTGGAATGTACTTCTTCTTTCTGTAAAAAAAATGAGGAAATTATCAAAACTATCTTCAAAATATTATATAATATATATATAATATTATATATATATATATATATATATATATATATATATATATATATATATATATATATATATATATATATATATATATATATATATATATATATATATATATATATATATATATATATATATATATATATATATATATATATATAATCAGTGGTGGGCAACTTGTGCGATTAAGTGAGCTACTGCGCGAGTCGGGCACAACCGAAAACGTAGCTCAGACGTCAAGAAAAATCGCGGTTTCAGTAGCGAATCGAAAAATTTTCGCGCGACTTTTGAAAAATCGAAATATTTATGTTGTTTCCAAAAATATTTTTTAAGGTCATTATTTTTTTTTTAGTCATCAAATTGAAGTGCTAACCTTTTAGTCTAACTAATAATCATTTAATCAAATTAAAAGTTAATTTGATACGACTATACATATATATATCTAAGTATTTTCGATTTTCGATTTGTTTCACCTAGTGACTTGGGTTAAAATTTTACTTTGTTGCTCGCCTATTTTGATAATTTGATGTTAAAAATCGCTTACCTTCAATTATCCACCAAAAGCAGAACCCATAGGCTTCCTGCCGGTACGTTAAGCAGAACTGTATTGAATTTATTATAGTTTTTATGAGTTTGAGTTGCATAGACAAAATTATCTTATAATGTTGGTGGGAATATTCTGAAGCCAAAGAGGTCCTCCTTGACTGCTATTAAATTTTGAGCAGCTTGTCTTTATGAAAGGAAACATAGATCTCTTGTCCTTTGAAAAGGACACGGAAGACGAAAAGGAAATTCTGGAGATTTAGTAATGTTTATTCACTTTTTCATGTTATATTATTAAAAATAAATAAAGTTTAGAATTTCATTAGCAATATTGGCATGTTCTTTCCTCACATCTTCTGCCAGCTGTCTTGGCACCCAATGAGCACACATTTTTTGATACTTTAAATTTGCAATTAATGCTTAAACAAGCTCTTCCGAAATTGCAAGCATGGAAGAAATTTCGAACTATTTAATTAGTAGATTTCCCCAAATAATGTCATGAAAGCGAAAAAGATGTTGATCAGTGGTAATTGTAATGGGGCTACCACTTCTCGGAGCATCATGAATTGACATTCACCATTACTGGAAAGAGCTTCTTTATGGATCCAGCGAAGA
The DNA here is from genome assembly GCA_009176605.1 of Armadillidium nasatum. Lineage (NCBI taxonomy): Eukaryota > Metazoa > Arthropoda > Malacostraca > Isopoda > Armadillidiidae > Armadillidium > Armadillidium nasatum. The sequence goes on from SEYY01018061.1 coordinate 21,202, forward strand.
ACGTTGCTAACACAACATCCATGGTGTCCGTTCCATACAAATCGAGCAAACAACGATAAATTTCAGCCGTATTCTCCACACCTTCGGCATACAAAATTCAATCACTGCACGTTGTTTCACAAAGTACAACTATTAGCTTCCATTTTTCTATCACTGCACGACAATGAAACCCAATAACTATTCCCGTTCGCGTGTCAAACCTACGGTATTTTACAAGCTTCAATATATCGAAACAGGTTTGGACATGTTTATACCTGTTTCTGTTGCTTAGCAACGCATCAACTGGCGTTATTTTCAGCCCGCCCTCATATATATATATATATAATATATATATATATATATATATATATATATATATATATATATATATATATATATATATATATATATATATATATATATATATATATATATATATATATATAATAAAAAGATAAAAATTTAATTAAATTCTTATTTTAAATAATAATTTTTAATATAAAATAATAATATATATATATATAATATATAATATAAAAATTATATATATATATATATATATATATATATATATATAATATATATATATATATATATATATATATATATATATATATATATATATATATATATATATATATATATATATATATATATATATATATATATATATATATATATATATATATATATATATATATATATATATATATATATATATATATATATATATATATATATCCACTGACATACTTCCATAAAAAAAATATTATATTTCTAGTTATACTTTTTAAAATTTCTGTTCTTCATTTCAAAAAACTTCAAGTTAAATTTTTTCTAATAATCTGTTTTGATTAAATTAAGTTATTCCAACAATGAATCGGGAATAAAACAGACTGATTTAAAACCTAAATCATAATGAGGCTAATGCGGTTCTTAAAATTGCATAGGAGGCGATCCTTACTGAAATGAAAATGGGCAAAAAAAGCACCTCATTGGTTTCAATGTAAATACCTTTTGTGCTAATACAGTGATTCAAATATTTCTGTTATGCTTTAAATCCGTGATTATAAACTTTTTCAAGCTGGCACCCCATAGATTCAAAGATTCTTTGGTTTGATGTACAACCACAAATAAATAAATAAATAAATATATAAATAGATCGCTAAATAAAAAAAATATAATAATGAACCTAACAGTAACACACCAAATGTTTAAATCATAACTGAAGATTGTTGACTCTGGCAAAAATGCTAAGCGTTTTCGCTCATGAACGACTAAGGAAAATTGTGTCCCTTTTATAAAGGTAAAGATAGCCAATTACAAAGCTCTGATATGCATTTCATTTCTACATAGAAAAAAACTCAGATTTATATTTTCAATTTATTAACTACTCCTAAGGTAAGGTGACCATATTTTCCTGACCAAAATTCGGGACGCTTCTGAACATTGTCCCTCCCCTCCCGCCAAATACACTGCCCGTAAGGGTTTTAAGGGATGTATAAAAGAGGAGGATTTTTAATATAAATAAGAAATACGAATGTTGTTTTCGAAAACAAGTCATATGGATTATTAGATAAGGACAGTCTACAAAAAAAATAAATAAATAAATTTTTGCCTTCTGCTCCCATGCACCGCGCCCTCTGGCTGTATGGCGGTGTGTCACTGACTACTTCTGCTGTCTGGCTGACTGACTGAATAAATAAATTTTGCCAAATCTTAAAAATCGGGACAAATGTCCGTCTCGAAAAAAAATCGGGACGGATGGTCACCTTACCTAAGAACAACCTGTCACTCTCCTACTGCCCCCCT
>SEYY01018062.1:15000-22500 GCA_009176605.1 Armadillidium nasatum
AGTAAGATGTTTAAAAAAATGGTTTTTTACGACAATTGATGAACTAAAAAACTTAAATTGGGTGTTATACCCAGCAAATGCCTACGGGGGCTCTGCCCCCCGTACCCCCCGACCCGTGACTGATGATGAAATTGTCGACCACTTTTCTTTTTCTACGATTTGGGGTATTTTCCATTTTTTTTCAGAGAGAGTTCCCCCATTTGAGCTTGTGCCTATATCTATATATATATATATATATATATATATATATATATATATATATATATATATATATATATATATATATATATATATATATATATATATATATATATATATATATATATATATATATATATATATATATATATATATATAATATATATATATATAGAGAGAGAGAGAGAGAGAGAGAGAGAGAGAGAGAGAGAGAGAGAGAGAGAGAGAGAGAGAGAGAGAGAGAAGGTTGGGTGAAGAACAATATGGTTACAGGAAAAACAGGAGCACAACGGATTTGTTGTTCGTCCTAAGAATGACAGTGGATAAAGGGTGGGAATATGACAGAACTCTACACATAGCCTTCATAGACCTGCGGAAAGCATTCGACTCGGTGCCGAGGGGTAAATTGTGGCAAGTATTAGAAGATGAATACGGTATAAGTAATGGATTAAGAAGGGCGGTCGAGAGTGTGTACAACTCATGCAAATGCAAGGTAAGAACAGGTTATAAAAATGAAGAGTGGTTTGAAGTCAAGACAGGAGTTAAACAGGGAAGCGTGTTGTCCCCCATTTTGTTTGTGGCTTTCATGGATGTAATTATTCGTAGAGTGGTGCAGGATGTACAAGATTTGGATGGGGACACAATGGCATATGCGGACGATATAGCGTGTTGGAGTCAGAGCGGAGAAGACGCTGAGAGAGACAGTTTTAGCCTTTGATAGAAGATTGAAAGAAATGGGTTTACAGATAAACGCAGAAAAGACGGAAATTCTGACGGTGGGAAGAGATAGAAATGTAGAGTTGAGAGTAGAAATAGGAGGTAGTGTGATTAAGAATGTGGAGACTTTCAAATACCTCGGAGGTATTTTCACAAAGGAGGGTGGAAATAAACAGGAGATCGCTGGAAGGATAGATAAATATAGCAGAACCGTCGGTATGTTACAACCAATCTTGAAAAATGAATATCTGGACATGGAGACAAAAAGGATTATCTTCGAGAGAGTGTTGACTCCTATATTGTTATATGGAGCAGAGACATGGAGCACTACGGGGAGAGAGGAGAACAGGTTACAGGCGGCGGAGATGAAAGTTTTAAGAAGTATGGTGGGCAAGACGAGAAGGGATAGAATTAGAAACACGGTTATAAAGAGAAGAGGTGGGAGTAAGACCGCTGATCAACAAGATGGACGCAGCTAGGCTTAGATGGTGGGGACACCTGGAGAGAATGGAAGAGGTTAGAGTGGCAAAAAAGAGATGGAATTGGAGACCGGATGCTAGGAGACCGAGAGGCAGACCGAGGAAGAGATGGAGGGACTCGGTGGAGGATTCGTTGCGGAGACACCAACTACCAACAATGGAGCAGGTGAAGGCGGAGGGTGTCATCGCGGACAGGACTGCGTGGAGACGCCGGCTGGTGCAGCTGACAGGCTTTTAGTCTTCCTGGGAGAGGAAGTAAAAAAAAAAAAAGTAATATATATATATATATATATATATATATATATATATATATATATATATATATATATATATATATATATATATATATATATATATATATATATATATATATATATATATATATATATATATATATATATATATATATATATATATATTACGCTTTGAGTGCGTGCGTGCGTGCGTGCGTGTGTGCATGTAGAGTGTGTGTGTGTGTGTGTGTGTGTGTGTGTGTGTGTGTGTGTGTGTGTGTGTGTGTGTGTGTGTGTGTGTGTGTGTAGGTGTGTGTGTGTGTACACGAGATTGTTGGATAACAGGAAAAATAAATAATAAGTAGTTTCGGAATGAAATTTATATATGAATATTTATTCTAAACTTCGGAACATAAAAATTACATCAAAAAAAAGTTCACTTTTCCTTCGATTTTTGCGCTTCGCATAAAAGAGCATGAAGTACTTCTAAGAAGTTGGACGAAGACGTCTTAATTCTAATAAAATATTACAATGCATTAGCGAATAAGGTTTAAATTATTTAAGTTTTTATTATGATTTATAAATTCTGTTGCTTATCTTGTACACATAACAGAATAGTTAGACGTGCATAGCGTGTACCTACTTGCAAATTCATGTAATTTATAACTATTTTATTAAAAGATTCACGTATTTATTCATCCTATGTCGAAATATTTGCTGCAGTAATTACAGCTTATTGGTTTGCATTATTTATAAAATCTATAAGGTACTGACGTATGATTACTATAAGAAAAAAAATAAAATTACCAGTTTACATATATATTATATATAATATATATATATATATATATATATATATATATATATATATATATATATATATATATATATATATATATATATATATATATTATATATATATATATATATATATATATATATATATATATATATATAATATATATATATATATATATATATATATATATATATATATATATATGGTAAAGGTGGAGATTGTTTCTGAGTTTCGATTGTTAAAAAATATCGAAAATCGAAAATATCAGAGAAGCCTATCGTAAACAAGAGAGTTGTCAGAGGTACGAGGTACTATTACTAGACATAGACACAATTATTATTACTTACTTTTCTAGCAGAACCTAATTCGACTTATCATAACCTGAACTACCGAAATTGCCGTAAAAAGAGGCCTAACCTACACAAGAATTTGCCGTAAAAGAGACCTAACGTACACAAGAACGTTTGCACGACATAGTAGCCTAGGGCAAATTATAGGCAGGAAAATATCGATTAAAACTGAATATCGACATAAAAAAATATCGATATAAAAAATATCGAAACTCAGAAACAATCTCCACCTAAGCCTATATATATATATATATATATATATATATATATATATATATATATATATATATATATATATATATATATATATATATATATATATATATATATATATATATATATATATATATATATATATATATATTTGACCACTGCAGTACATAAGCCATCTTCTCTTTCCTTCACGTGTCCCATGGTCTTTACTTGAAACTGCTTACAGATTGAGGTGACATCTTTGAAAGTCAGCTGACAAAAATTAAGGTAACCATATTTTTCTGACCAAAAATCGAGACGCTTTGAACATTGCCTTGACCTCCACTCCCTCCCCCTAAATACCCTGCCCGTAAGAGTTTTAAGGGATGTATAAAGGAGGGTGCTTTTTAATATAAAGAAATATGAATGTTAATTTCAAGAACAAGTCAGATGGTTTATCAGATAAGGACATTCTACAAAAATAAAACACTTTTTTGCCTTCTTCTGCTCCCACGCGCCGCGCCCTCTGGATGGCTGAATAAATAATTTTTGCCATTTCTAAAAATCAGAACAAATATCCGTCCCGATTAATCCTCTAAAAACAAAATTCGGGACACGTCTTATATAATCGGGACTGTCCAGAAAAATTCGTGACGGATGGCCACTCAAACCAAATGAAATTCTTCATCTTGTTCTGAGGCATCGTGCATCTGAAGTAACTGGTGTCTGCTCTCATTCAATTGAACCATGTACGTATCGCCTTCTCCACTGTATTTGGTTTAAGATCTTTAAATCTTTCATTAAATCCTGGATCATTTGGAAATTCATTCTCTGTTCTGTGATCGTCAGTATTATATTAACTGGATATACTTTTCCTTATTTAACAATTTTTATGGTCTTCTGGTCCTATTGGGACTATGTGGAGTCATGTGTGGTGGCGGCATGCATAACTAAACATATGACAGGATATGGAAAGCATTGCTGCTCGCTCAACTTCCTTCCATTTGGTTTCATCCTTTTCATCGCTCAATCATGTTTAGCTTTATCTCAAATAGTTCTATATCTTAGCTGTTGATGAAGCAATTTCTTTCTTGCTCATTACGGTTTTCCTTGGGGCTTTGTTTTATCTCCTACTTTTTTTTACTTTCACTGACGATTTTTATACAGGTATTCCTCTAATTATATTCCTCCCTAGGTCGGCGATTCCTCTTTTGCATCTAGAATTACCTCTCCATAAAATTTTTCTAATTCCATTAAAACTATTCTGGATTGGATTTCCCTGCAAGGTAATCTCAACCATGAGAACTTCAACTTTTTAAACAATCAACTTCAAATTTACCTCTCAAAAACAACTCCAGACTTTTCCATTTCTTTCGAGGATCTGCTGCCTTATCTGTTGAACATAAAATTCAAATTTTCTTGGAAACCACATATCACAATAGGAATGTCTTCAAAAAAGACGAAACTTCGGTTAAGGAATAGTTTTCGGGTCAAGTGCAATATACAAGAAATTTTCTAGCAAAAGCAATTTTTTTAACTGAAATATACTTTTTTTAGGGTAAATAAAAATAACATTAAAATAAAATAACAAATAAAAATAACAATAAAAAATTACTTAAAATAAATATACTCGTAAATGTTGAAGCTCAATAATAAAAATAAAGTTTACTTTCTGTTTAAAATTTAATTCATGAATTTATTTTTTGAACAATAAATAACTACAGTATGTATTTTTGCGGGTAAAACGGAAAAAAATTTCTTTAATATTTTAGGGAGATAAAACTTCCAGTATATGATACTTGTCCCTAGTTTTCTGCAAAATTACTATAACTATATGGGCCTTAACCTACCTTTATAGAAGACTGCTATCATATCTAGGAATAAAGGAACTCTAGCTCTACCCATCTTTTCGATAGGGTAGAATCTAAGGACAAAAGTCTTTTAAAATGTTCTTCTCTTTCAAACTTTCTTAACTCTTAGCATGCCTTAGCTTAGTGCTATCTTTATATTATAGACACTATAACGACAAATACTCTAAAAATCTAACTACTCATATTCCACCACCATTGCGGCAGCTTCAAAGTACAAGGGATAACGTGTCTTCAAATTAATGCTCTGGAGGAGATCATTTGCTCTAGGCTTGCTCAGTGCGGTTCCACCTTCTGTTCCGGATCATATCTTCCTTGGTATCTTTGTTATAATCTGTTTTCCTCTTCATATAATCTTCTTTACTTTAAAGCGTAAGTCTAGACATTACTGGAAAGTTTGTTAGTTTGGCACAAGTTAAAAAAATGGATCCGAAATTGATGGTTTTTTAATGGACTCTTTGAAATAGTTTACTACTATAATTCTAATTTCATGTATCAACAACTTACACGATCGATTCCTGGCAAGTTTCAGATTGCATGGGGCTATGTCCATATATGCCAGCCTCACCTAACCTAAACTAACCTTCGCCATTCCTTCTAGCTATATGACCTGCCCCTACTTCATATTTGTTGCTTAACTCTGACCATTATATCTGCTAATTTTGTTTGTCGTGTCCTCGAATGGTTCGTTTTCTGTTGTTCATACATTCTAAGAATATATATCTCTATATTGTCATTGCAGATAGCATGCATTGCCCAACACGAACTTAAATCTTTAAACAAACTGGATATTTATCAAGAATAATATTCAGTCTACCCATAATAAATACTCCAAGACATTTCTTTATATTTCGATTTAATTTATCTTTTAATTAAATGAATATATATATATATATATATATATATATATATATATATATATATATATATATATATATATATATATATATATATATATATATATATATATATATATATATATATATATATATATATATATATATATATATATATATATATATATATATATATTAATATATATATTAATAATAATAATAATAATAATAATAATAATAATAATAATAATAATAATAATAATAATAATAATAATAATAATAATAATAATAATAATAATAATAATAATAATAATAATAATAATAATAATAATAATAATAATAATAATAATAAATAATTTGCATTTGGTTTCCAAATTTCTAAATAGTTATCTTTGAACATAGTTTAACTTCTTTAAAATTATCCTTGAAAACAATCTACAGCAGAAGTAGAAAGTATATTTATTGTATTCTCCTGACGCGTTTCGTCTCTGCACTTGAGACATCTTCAGAGGAAGTTCTTTCAATAATGAATGAGTGTGATTTAAATTTAAAGTATTCCTTTTGTAATTAATTAATTCAAAAAATATTAAGTTTCATTGATAATTCATTAAATTTTATATTAATATCAGGTCTACGGTTCTTAATGTAGAATGCCTCCGCTATTTTCAATTTTTGCACTTCACACGACGTATATAATGTTATAAAATGTTTGGAGATATTAGGTATAGTTGACATACCATGCGTTGTGTTAAAATGGGCAAAGATCTTGCTAGGCTTGAAACGGTGTTGACATGCCCTATCCGACAATTTATTTGTCGTATAACCAATATATGTCGACGTACAGTCAGACTCAGGGCAGTTAAATTGGTATACAACATGATGGTTGTCGTCTGGAGCATCTCTTGTACTGAAGGAAGAAGATAGTTATTTCGACTTGTGATAAAGTCTGACTTTGATCTTGTTGTTATTATCTATGGGTTTTATGTGAGTGTTCAGAATATTTCGCAGGCACTTTTCTTCTTTATCAAAATCGTTAGCATTTTGAGTTTTAAAAAAGAATTTTATTTGGTTCTTTTGGTTATTATTATTTTCTTTAATGTATAATTTCGAAAGGGTTCTGTTTATTAGGTTCTCAATCAAATATTGTGGATGGTCACAGTTAACTAAATTTTGTCTAATGCGAGTGATTTCTTTGTTGAATGATGTCCAATCAGAGCAAATGTTATATGCTCGGTAAACTAGAGTTTTAACAATAGAGTTTTTATAAATATTAGGTGAGTAGGACCCATAGTTCATATACATAAAAAAATAAAAAATAAAAAAATAAAAAACAAAACAATTCAGAATAAGATCAAAAGAATCGGCTTCTATAATTTAGGTCATATATATGGATTACCTAAAATACACAAAAACCCGAAAAACCCACCCTTAAGACCAGTAATATCTATGTGTGGCACAGTTACACATGAAATTGCCCAATACCTCAACAGTATTATTAGACCATATTTAAATAATTCTTTTATAGTTAAATCAAATAATGATACTTTATGTAAATTATCAAATCTGAAGCTTGGAGTTACAGATGTATTCGCTTCACTTGATGTAGAATCATTGTTTACAAATGTACTAGTTCTTGAAACTATTGATATAATAATTAATAATATTTATTACTCAAATACTATGTCACCTCCAGAAATATCGGAACAAAATATGAGGAACCATTTTTTGATTTGCTGTACACAAACACCATTTAAATTTAAAGGAAATATATACCTACAAATTGATGGAGTGTCAATGGGCTCACCAATTGGACTAACGTTTGCCGACT
>SEYY01018062.1:30000-40000 GCA_009176605.1 Armadillidium nasatum
CTCCTACTGTTAAAAATTTCTGACCTCTAGCCCAAAACATCTCTAAATACTTCTGTAAATCTGCATTTCTTCCTGCTATTCGTACTGACTACTCTGTTGCTAATACTTCTTCAGAAAATGAAAAACTCTTCGAACTCCTTTTTTTCCTCTAATTCAACCCTGAAAGATTCCTGCTCCCCTTTATATTCCTCTCCTTCTACTCTTTCTCCTCTCAGATGTCCCACGTCATCACCTGTGATTTCACATAATACGGTCCATGGGATCCTGAGAACTATGTTCGTTTTATGAACCATGGCATTCTCCTCGTGTTCTGAGGGAGTGTGTGTCTGAGCTGGCGCATGTCCTTGTTCAACTCTACTCTTTATGCCTTAATACTAATATTTTTCCTCAATGCTTGAAGCGCACATATGTTCAGCCAAACCCTAAGAAAGGTAGCCTCTCTGATCACTCTAACTATCATACTATGGCTCTCACTTGTGTTTTGTACAAAATCTTTGAAACTCTCCTTAACTTCCATTTTCTGGAACATCTAGAGTCTCACTCCCTTCTTTCAGAACATCAGTAAGACTTTCAAAGTTCGAGGTATACTGGTGACATACTTTCCTATCTTACTAATTTATAGTCTTCTACTTTTAGGGATTATGGGGAGTTTTGTGTGGTGGTGCTTGACATTTTCTAGGCTTTTGTCAGGATATAGCATGCGTCACTACTCTCCAAGCTCCCTTCCTTTGGTTTAATTCTTCTCTTTGCTTACCTATGTCTAGTTTCTTCTCGGATCGTTTAATATCGGCACTTGTCGATGGAATGACCTCTTCCTCCTTTTCTATCAAATGTAGTGCTTCTCAGGGTTCTTTTCTATCTCCAACTTTATTCTAACTTTTCATCAACGATCTTCACAGCTCCACTTCTAACTCTGTTCATTCTTATGCCGATAACTCAACTTTCCATTCTTCTATTAATTTAAAATCTGCTCACTCTTTTGCTTCTTGAATTGATTCTCGTCTTCAACTTTCTGACTCAATTCTTGCCGATACGAAAAAGATGCCATGGTGGAGTCGCCTCAACATTGTGAAATTCAGCTCTTTAAAAACTTAACTTCTTCCCATTTCCCTCTCAAAAACACCTCCCAACTTACCCATCTCCTTCGACAGCTCTCCCCTTTTACCTGTAAGCAACATTAATATTCTTGGTCTGAATTTAAACAATTAATTTTCTTGGAAACCTCATATCACAATGGCTGCTAAGGCGGCTTCAAAGAAGATGGAAATACTGTTCAAATTACGGGAATTTTTTCTTTCCCAACAGTTGTTCCAATTATATAAGGGTCTCATCTGCACTTGTATAGAGTTCTGTTCTCACATTTGTGGGCTCTGGCTCCACCTTTTTTTGGGATAGGGTAGATACCAAGCTAAAGATTAATAAACAGTCAGCTACTTTCAAATTCACTTGAAACTTTGTCTCAGCGATATGACGTTTGTAACACCATCTCTTTTCTATAGGTAGTACAACGACAGTTCGAGGAAAATGACCTCTCGCATTCCACCACCATTCGTGTTGCCATCTCAGCCCATGAGGTACTATGCTTTCGCATGAATTTTGTGTGAATATGATAAATCCCAGGCTTGTCCTTTGTGGTGCTTCCAATTTTCCAGCCACTTCTCTTCTGTAGAACTCTATTCCATCATCTGTTTTTCTTGCTGCATTTAATCTTCCTCTCTTTAAGACCTCCATTTGAGCTCACCTGAGAGATAAGCGTTTCGCTGGGATTGGCTGAGTTTTCTTATTTTACATTTTTACCCCTCCTAGAAAAAGGACTCAACCCATGATCGGTGGTAAATTGTGTGCATATATATATATATATATATATATATATATATATATATATATATATATATATATATATATATATATATATATATATATATATATATATATATATATATATATATATATATATATATATTGTGTTCTACTGCGAGTGCGAGTCTAAGACCCATACACATACTCCAAGTTACACCCAAATTAGTTACGATACAAATATTGAACATCAGTTGCGTATAGTTTATAAACACATAAGAGAGATAGATGAATGCAGTTTGAATCAATCAATGGAAAAAGGTTTATTTTTGAAAGAACATCTACTACCTAAAATGATTGGCAGATGATACTAGAAATGGTTTTCTCGTGGATCAACACAAACTTATATAGTTCCAGGATTCCAGAAGTATTCCATATAACTTTGAAGCCTTGGTTTATACAGTCTTGGAGAGAGCGTCTATTCTTGGAACTAGTGTAACAAACACCATATATCGTAAATGTATCCAAGTAAAAAGCTTACTGGGTTGCAATGAAGAGAGCATGTATGCCAAGACTCTTCTTTTACGTTTCAAATGTTCAGAAATATATAGTGTAGATGTCTAGAACTCAAAATACGGTGTGGTGGAGCCTCATCTTGCATGAATTATGCGTTACTGTGAATAGCTAATGAAATTTCGCCTTCTAGTCCCTGTATCTAGTGCATCAAAATAGTGCCTGTAAAATGTCCGATTAATGTGTCTAGCAAATATTTTGGTCCTCTCAGAAAATCACAAACGATACAGGCACATATATTAAATGCAAATGTTTGCCGATGTCGATATTCTTTAAAAAGTATAATCGTCTGCGTCGGCTCATTAATATTTGTAGCTATTCACGATTGAATCTCTAGAAAACTGACTCACTTGTAAACTGAACAGTATAAATAAAAATATGGATTGATGCATTGTCTTAGGAACAATTGGCATATAAAAGGAACAGAGGTTGAAAACCAGCTCCGGTAAGTGTATGCTCTCGCTCTACATGACACGAGTATAGCTCTTGCTAGCAATGAGTTCTCTATAAAGTCATATGCGAAAAAATGTTTTGATAGCATGTCTGGGCAAATGCTAAGTCTAGAATGTTCATCAATGTTATCTAGCAAATTCTTCTGTACATCGGGGTTTCGGATGCAATCTTGTAGCGTCACAATCATTGGTTCGGCGTTGAAAGTACCTGACTCCTGAAGCGAAAAATAATCTTTGATTATGGTAATATTTGGCATACAGCAGACGAGAAAGATTTGAATTACCGTTCGCTTTTCCATATATAAAATGGAAATTTGCTATTTCTTACAATGAGTAATCCAAATTATGTGGACAATATTAATCGATAACAGTTACGTTTTACAAACAACACATAGAAGTAACTTTATTTGGTTGCTTTTCTGGTAAAAAATCTTTTAACGCAGATAAAATAACATTTATTTTTAACAACAAAGATGCACATTGACAAGCTTCGATTACATCCATATTATGAATTCTTCACAAGAAATTCCCTCTACAGATATCAGTGATTGATCAACTGTAAAGATGTATTCATTCCGAATAACTTTCTTTTTCGTTGCTTGACAAGAATTTTTATTGAAAGTACATTTTGAAGAGTGCTTGTTCTTGAAACATTTTTCTTCGACGGATTCAGTACAATTGTGGTTCGTACCTTGACCATGCAATTTAGAATCATTGTACAATTTATTTCTAACATTATTATTATTATTATTATTATTATTATTATTATTATTATTATTATTATTATTATTATTATTATTATTATTTTTATTATTATAATTATTATTCTTATCCTTATTATTATTATTATCATTATTATTATTATTATTATTATTATTATTATTATTATTATTGGTAGCAGTAGTAGCAGTAGAAATAGTAGTCGCAGTAGTAATATTTACATAATCTTCTAATATTTATATTAAAAATTATATCCCAATATTTTAATATAATAATATCATAAAATATTATAATATTTTGCTTCCTAATACTTTTATTTATTACTTTTTCAAGAGCTTTTGTATTTTTAAAACTCTCGCCAGATATTCAAGAGTTTCTTCAAGAGAATTTTGAGGCAATTTTTGAAACTTTCATCAAAGTTGTTGATTAAATATTATAAATTCACTAACTTTCATCACTTTGATTTTAAAACTCCATTAGCTATATATATATATATATATATATATATATATATATATATATATATATATATATATATATATATATATATATATATATATATATATATATATATATATATATATATATATATATATATATATATATATATATATATATATATATATATATATATATATATATTATATATTATATATATATATATATAATATATATATATATTTATATATATATATATATATATTATATATATATATATATAGATATATATATATATATATAAAATATTAATTTATAGTTGCATTCAACCTATAATAATATAAGGATTTAGCAATTTTTTATATATATATATATATATATATATATATATATATATATATATATATATATATATATATATATATATATATATATATATATATATATATATATATATATATATATATATATATCACCTCTCATACCAAATATCTTTAACATTAACACATGAGTTTGAACACCTGGAGAGTAGCCATGATTCTGTTCCTTTTTATTACCTTTCATCGAAAAAAAATGTTGTTTGTACGTGATGAAAGATGATTTTATTTCTCATGCTTCTTAATTGAGAATTTTCATTATCTTCTTTACGGCTTCGGCTCTTTTGTCAGTCTAATTATAAATTCATTTGTGCTGTTTATTAAAGTCATGAGTCTGATAATTGTGAATCATTTTACGATATAGGTTCCAATGCAGAGTAAATTTTCTCGCCTTTTCCCCTCTCTGAAATCTTTAATATGAGTGAGCAATTTCAGTGTTCACAAAGAAGTTAACTACTTTTCTCGAATTCTGTAAATCCTGCCATTGAATTTATTTTCCAATTATATGTATGCATAATAATCTTTGAACATTTAATGTACCCTACTACTTGTATATTTGATTGTTTTGTAGAAGAGAAAAAATGAAAACTAAACTGTAGATTTTTCTTGGCTTCCAGCCCTTCGCGTTGCATTATTAAACTTTTTCTCCTCTAGGATCCTCTAGCAATCTTGGTTTCTGTAACATGCTCTAAAATTTCAAGACTTCTGCAGACTAGAATGAAGAGCTTTATTTTTCATTTTGATGCTATAAACTGGTCGGCCTTTAGATCGTACTTCTTTGTCTTCTATTAAAATGATTATTGTTTTGTAGAAGAGGTACTCGGAGTACCAAATTGAAACTCGGAGGTGATTGTTTCTGGCACGGAGGAGTACATTAAATTTGTTACACTTAATTTATTTGTAAGTTCAATATGTATGATTTGCATTGAAACTTTTAAACCTTTTAAAATGTAACTTTTATAATAATAACCAAACCATGCAACCTCTAAAGCGGTTTCATGGTTTTATTACTACCTTTTTTTTTTATACCAAAGGTAAATCTTAAAGAAACAATAGAAGAATCGATTGGTTTTTGGTTCACTATTTCACTGAGGTGCTGGCAGCTTGCCTTATAGCGTAGAAGTAAAAGATGCTTTAGACGATGAAAAGGTTGTCCGAAGTAGCCGAACATAGACGAGCTTTTATTTTTATTTTCACTGGGCATAAAAATTTCATTTCTAAATCTACATCTTTCTCTTGTTTTCTCCTACGGCTCCACAGATACTGTACCTTACATTCGAAAGAAATTTAACACTTCGCCAAAACTTTGACCTTTGATTTCAATTTAGACATTTTAAATGCTATTCAATTTTAACTTTCTCTCTTGCTCGAAACATATGTTCGATCACTATATGTCAATACCTCAAAAAAAAAATTTCCAACATTTTAAAACTAATCTAAATCAATTTGATCTGAAACAACTTTCTTCTCCTCTTATCTCAGATTCCAGAATGATTTTCATAAGGAATGATCCACTAATCTTGTTATTCTTTCTATGGCTTTTAGCTATCTAAACTTTGGTATTTCGATGTGTCTTTCAGGTTGGTGAACGAGATGTCGCAAGCTTTTGATAAAGGCAGGAATAACATTTGATTTCTGTTTCATTATAAACTATATCTTATTATATTTCACTTTTGGTCACTCTACAGTAACATTTGTAAGTGACGTCACTTCCTAACTTAAGTTTATTGATAATAGTGTTCCTCTACGTCCTATTTTTAGTCTCTATTCTCTCTTCTTATTCCATATTCTATACAACAAGCTTTTCGCATTCGAAATCAGTCATCAAACTTTCGTCTAAGTTAATATTTTTAGAATTTCTTTTCTCTTCATCTTTCTTGGAAAACTAGCTTCATTGTCCTTTTCATTTAAATTTTTAAACTTTTGCATTTAAATTTGATTTTCGATTTTTCTCACACTTGGTGGGTTTCATGTACTCCTCAGTCCTTTTCCCCAAAAGGTGGCATTTCAATATATATATATATATATATATATATATATATATATATATATATATATATATATATATATATATATATATATATATATATATATATATATATATATATATATATATATATATATATAAATGAAAACTATATTTAAATCAAGGTAACTAGTCTATGGCTGCAGGTAATGCAGAGGTTCGCATTTGATGTTTTCCTTTGCGTTTTTAGAAGCGAACAAAGAAAAGAGAAAGATGAAGACCCTCGAGGCCCAAATGTAAAGTAAGATCGATTGAGAAGCTCTTCTTCTATTGTTAAGCATACTAAGACAGAATCAGAGTTGCCCCCAGGAGTTTTCTTCTCTAAGATTCATTATATTTTTCTTTGGTGAGAGCATATATACATATATATATATATATATATATATATATATATATATATATATATATATATATATATATATATATATATATATATATATATATATATATATATATATATATAGTGATCAAATAAAAAAAAAATAAATAAATAAAAAATAAAATAAAATAAAGTTCTAAAAATGAAATAAATTAGTGTGATATAAAATAAAGTCAACATAAACTATGCTAAAAGAAAATTTATATATAATGATCTATTTTTAGTCCCTATTACTTTATTTTTGTAATAATAATATTTATTTGTTACACTTAGTATATTTATAAGTTCAATATGTATGATTTCCAACGAAAATTATAAACCTATTAAAATGTAACTTTGGTAATAATAACCAAACCATACCAACTCTAACGTTGTTTCATTACTTTCTAGATATTTTTTATATCAAAGGAAAATTATAAAGATGCAATAGAAGCATCGATTGGTTATGGTTCCCTCCTTCACTGAGAAGCTGGCAGCGCAACATATAACTTGCCTTATAACATAGAGGGAAAAGCTGTTTTAGACGGTGAAAAGGTTGTTCAAGTAGCCGGAAACAGGCGAGCATCAAACAACGAAAAAGCCTAAAACTGAAGTAATTGTGATTTGTGATTCGTACCTTCAACGAAGATAGGCATGGAGTCAAATTCCATTAATGTTCAACACAAGACCTGGGGAAAATGAAACTCTGCCATATCTTCAAATAACGACTCCCTAAATATATATATATATATATATATATATATATATATATATATATATATATATATATATATATATATATATATATATATATATATATATATATATATATATATATATAATCTAATCAACTTGCAAAAAGTTAGAGAGAACATTAATTCGTTAACGAAAAAGTTAGCTTAGTTAATTAGCGGTAAGCGGATTTGTTAAACAGTACAAACCATTTTATATATTATATATATATATATATATATATATATATATATATATATATATATATATATATATATATATATATATATATATATATATATATATATATATATATATATATATGTGAAAATTACGCATTTTTTTAATAAACAAGTTAACAAGGCAAGAATAATAAATAATAAATATAATATATATATATATATATATATATATATATATATATATATATATATATATATATATATATATATATATATATATATATATATATATATATATATATATATATATATATATATATATATATATATATATATATATATATATATATATATATATATATATATATATATATATATATATATATATATATATATATATATATATATATATATATATATATATATATATATATATATATATATATATATATATATATGTATATATATATATATATATATATATATATATATATATATATATATATATATATATATATATATATATATATATATATATATATATATATATATATATATATATATAGCTAAGTATATATATATATATATATATATATATATATATATATATATATATATATATATATATATATATATATATATATATATATATATATATATATATATATATATATCTAATATATATTAATTAAGGGCAAGGAAGAAACATACCTTTATTTTAATCTTAACAGTTATTATATAACAAGGCTAAAACAACTCGCAGAATAAGAGTAGAAATAAAATGAACAAGATTTGAATTATGTATTATTCAAACCCAGAAATTGCATAATCACTTTATCCTCTAAGTAGGGACCGACCGGGGCTGGAATTTGGCCGGGGTCGGGGCCGGGGCCGGGGTTATGGCCGGGGTTTCCTAAAATTTGTAAAGAGGTCAAAAGCACTGAAATTTTAGGTTAAGAAAATTAGATATAAGGTTTATTTAATTGTAAGGAAGGAGTAGAATAGGCAACATTCACTTAAATTAATGATTATATGCATTTTCTCTAAAAAAAAAATCAGAAAATTACAGTTTTGTATATTTAAAGTTTAAAAAAAGTACAAAAATTAAAAAAAAATTTATTCTAATTCATAATAGTGATTTAACACGTTTACCTAGGTAAGACCCAAAGGTAAAGTTTGAAAAAATGTAAGATATAAAATTATCAATTTAACCTGTATTTATACATATCATTGTTATTTTATTGCTATTTATCAAACTTGTATCCTTTAGCTGCATTATTTAAAAATTATTATTTTGTTTATACTTTCAGTCAATATGGCTAAAAGTTCAGCTTCTGCAGTATTTGAATACTTTACAATGTTTCAGGATAGGCTCGAAATAGCTAAATGTAGCATCTGCAGTCAGAAAATTAGAAGAGAATCACCGGGTGCTACAAGTAAAAAAAATTTCAACCAAATCTTTTTGGAGTATCTAAAATCAAAACACAAAGATGAACATTCACTAGCAGAAAAGGAGCGGTCAAAAGAAACAGAAAAGAAAAAAATCTTAATTTTCTTATATTTTGTTTGAAATTTTTTTTTTTATTATTTGACTGATTGAGCTGAAATTTTCAAAGTATGTGAATTTTTTCACGAAGTTCTGAGTTGATTTCGAGCATTTTTTTGAGTCTATAACGGTTTGAAACTTATTTGGACCCAAAGTTGAAAAAAATGAATAACTGGGTCAAACCACTGGTCCACATGAGCTGAAAATTTAACTGAATACCACCTTTGCCTCAATTTCTTGCATTGGTGGGAATAGATTTTTGATATCACGTAGAAAAAAGTTATAAGCACTTGAAAAAAAAATTTGCAAAAATCGTACCCTTCTGGAGGAAAAAATTATTTAAAAAAAAAAAGCTACCTACTATTTTTTTTATTTGTGAATATTGTTTAGAAGAGGAACAGGGCAACAATTTTTATTTGGGGCATTTTTAAATGCCCTTTGTTTGAAGCGAGATATAGCCTCTCAAACTTTGGGAATTTTTGAAATTTGGCAAAAATGGACCTTTTTGAAGGCTATATCTCAAAACCAACGAATCTCATCGAATAAAGTACATAGAGGAATTTGTAGCCCCACCCCTCCTCTATACACACCAAAAATAGGAAATATTAGAGTTGTATTTTTTTAAAAAAGATTTTGCCTGAAAAGGTGGATTTTTTTAGTTCAAAAACATTTTTTTTTCTATAGTTGGTCAGTTTTTGGCTTATAACATTTTTTCTATAACTCTGGAAACAAAAGTCTATTAGAGGCTTTTGTAGCCCATATAATTTTGAATAAATAGTCCAACTTTCAGCTCATTCTT
>SEYY01018062.1:77500-85000 GCA_009176605.1 Armadillidium nasatum
AGGTGGCTGGAAAGAAAGAGGTACCACAACGGGCTAGCCTGGGATTTCCTACGTCCACAAAAAATTGGTGAGAAAGCAGGGCACCCCTTTTGCAACGAGGACGACGCAATGGTGGAGGAATGCGAGAGGCCAATTCCCTCGAGCACCTGCCATTGTAGTACCTGTATAAAAGAGATAGCGCTCCAACGTCACGTCGCAGAGACAGAGGGTCAAGAGAGTTTGAAAGTAGGGGACAGTTAATTAAGTCTTTTAGCCTTTGACTCAACCCTATCCTAAAAGAGAGGTGGAACCGGCCCCCTTCAGCCCCCCCAAATGTGAGAACAGTACTCCATACAAGGGCGAATAAGACCCTTATATATTTGGAGTAACTGTTCAGAAGAAAAAAATTCTCGCAATCTGAACAGAACTCCCAGCTTCTTAGAGGCCGCTTTAGCAACCATTGTGATATGTGGTTTCCAAGATAGTTTGCTGTTTATGTTTAGATCAAGAATGTTAATGTTATTTACAGGTGAGACGGGAGAGCCATCGAAGAGGATAGGAAAGTTAGGAGGTGTTTTTGAGAGGAAGATGTGAAGAAGTTGAGTTTTTAAAAGAGTTGAATTTCACAAGGTTGCTATGACCCCACCGGGAAATCCCATCCAGATCGGCAAGAATAGAATCGGAAAGTTGAAGACGAGAAGCAACTCTAGAAGCAAAAGAGGGAGCAGATTTGAAATGAGTAGAAGAATGTAGAGTTGAATCATCAGCATAAGAGTGAACAGAGTTAGAAGTGCAGTGGAGAAGATCGTTAATGAAAAGTAAGAATAAGGTTGGAGATAAAACAGAACCCTGAGGAACACCACAGTTGACAGAAAAGGAGGAAGAGGTCGCTCCATCTACAACTGCCGAAATGGAACGATCTAAGAGAAAACTAAGACGAAAGCCATACTGGTGATCAGAAAGAAGAGAAATGAGACTCCAAATGATCCAGGAAATAAGAGTTGAGAAGAGTTTCAAAAATTTTAGATAGAACACAAGTGAGAGCTATAGGTCGATGGTTAGAAGGGTCAGAGTGACTACCTTTTTTCGGGATCGGTTGAACAAATGCACGCTTCCAGCATTGAAGAAAAGTATTAGTATTAAGGCATAGAGAGTAGAGCTGAACGAGGACAGGCGCTAACTCGGAAGCACACTCCCTCAGAACACGAGGGGGAATGCCATCCGGGCCACTGGCCTTCCTGACGTTCATAGATTTCAGGATCACATGCACCTGATCATGAGTAAGGAGAGAAGAAGGAGTAGGAGGAGGGATGCCTGAATCGAGCAGGGTAGAATTAGATGAAAAAAGGAGGCCGAAGAGATTAGCCTTTTCAGAAGGAGTATTAGCAACAGAACCATCAGAGCGAATAAGAGGAGGAAAGGCAGATTTACAGAAGTTGTTAGAGATATTTTTGACAAGAGGCCAGAAATTTTTATCAGTAGGAGAGCCATGGAGGTCAGCGCACTTCCTTTTTATGAAAGTACGCTTAGTCCCTCGAAGAACATCCCTGCAACGATTCCGAGCTGAATGAAAATTAGCAAGAGTGATAGGAGAAGGAGAGTTTTTCCATTCACGATAAGCACTGATCACTGATCATTCACTAATCAATTGCTCCAGATCATTAAGAATGCTGAATGATTTGGCCTCCCTCCCACCTGTATCAGTGTGAGAGGAGCCCAACCATTCAGTGTGGTGTATGTTGAAATCCCCTAAAAAGAAGACTTCAGCATTTGGATGAGAAGAAGTGACAGTCTCGTGAGTAGTAAGGTATTGAAAAAAAACTGGAAAATCTGTTCCATTAGGGGAGCAGTAGCAGAAACACAAGATAATTGTAGTAGTAGGAAGACAGATTTTAAGCCATAAGACGTCGAAATTAGGAGATTCTAGATTTACGAGACGTGTCACAGGAGTGTTAATGTTAATATAGGCACAGACTCCACCATTTAGACGGAAATTGTGAAAAAAGTTGTAGTTAGAGACATTAAGATTGCTAGAGAAAGAATCCCTGTCCAACTGGGTCTCAGACAGAAGCAAAAGGTTAGGAAGAGAGGTAGTGAGGTAGTGTTCAACAGACGCGAGATTAGATCGAAGGCCACAAACGTTAGCAAAGGAAATGGAAAGCCTCCGTCTGCACCCAACCCCACGATCACTCAAATTAGGCATTCAAAAAAAAAAAAAAAGAAAAAAAAAATATATATATATATATATAATATATATAATTATATATATATATATATATATATATATTATATATCCGTAGCTCAGACGATGAAACACTAGCATAGCAAGCGAGAGGTCCAGGGTTCGAAGCCTGGTCGGAGTAGAGAAATTTGGGCAGTTCTCCCTTGCACTTTGGTCCGTCCACTTATGCGTAATAAGTACATCTGCGGAATGGGATCAAAGTCGGTATCCGTGATAGACCTGGCCAGTCAGCGGATGTTTGCTGACGGCCCGTGAAACCCTTGGTTCATCCTCGAATAAACCTACTGACAGGGCTTATAACCCTTCCTGGGGGCGAATTTTGATATATATATATATATATATATATATATATATATATATATATATATATATATATATATATATATATATATATATATATATATATATATATATATATATATATTATGAATTAGTTGTATCAGTGTTTGGAGTATATAAAAATTGACTGCAATTAAAACTTTTGCTTCAGTTTTTGTATTGGCGGAAAGGCAACGATTAGTTCCGATGAAAATCAATAATTATAATAATAACAAATGAAAAAACAAAACAAAAAAAAAAGTACGCATTTTGTTATTGCTCATTTTTTGTTGCGAAACAAAAGTATATATATATATATATATATATATATATATATATATAATATATATATATATATATATATATATATATATATATATATATATATATATAATATATATATATATATATATATATATATATATATATATATATATCTGAGAATGTCAGCTTGCAAGATAAGTCTATTCATTGTTAGAAAATTCTACGCTAAAAACAGTCATTATTTAAGTAGAAGTAATATAAGTTGAAAGTGGAAGTAACAAATTGGGCACCGTAATTAATGTTTCCGAGTCGACCGTTTCTAAGTATAATTTTTCACCTCTTTCATAATAACAGAGATGTTCTTTCTTTTTTAGTTAAGGATATGTTTTATTTATGAAGATTTCTCAAAAATTCTGTTAGTAATTTTGTTTTATACAATTTTTTTTTTTTTTTTAAATTAATTTTCTTTACGATTTGAAATCTTAATCTTTTTTTTGGTATATATATATATATATTATATATATATATATATATATATATATATATATATATATATATATATATATATATATATATATATATTATATATATATATATATATATATATATATACAGTAAATGTAAATACCATGCCCTTCCTCTTTCCTGTTTTCATTGTTTACTTCAAAAATTCGGATATAATGTTTGCTATAAACTTATATAGCAACAAAATAGCATTTACTGTACACAGCCTGAAGTTCTCAGTTTCACATTTCCTGCAAATAAATAAGCATAATAAATTAACCTCCCTTTGCAAATATAGCATAAATAACTTGCGGCCCCTCACAACAGCAAAGGTTTTGTTAAGTGCAAAAATATGTTGAAAAGTGACATTGGTCTTCCTCTTTTTCTGCTGATTTAGAGCATACAATTATTTGTTTAATTTTAATTAACAATAATCCACAGACAAATTTCCTTGTTTTTTTTATATAAATTCATGACAAGGTTGGAAAAAATTGTGCCACTATAGAGAGTGCACATACATACATACATACATACATACACACACGCACATACATTTATATATATATATATATATATATATATATATATATATATATATATATATATATATATATATATATATATATATATATTATATATATATAAAAATTTGATAATGGATTTGGACCTAATCCGAAACGTTATTATTTAATATATTAATTTATTTGTTTATTTAATCGTTGTTATTAAACGTAAACTATTCATTATTGTTTGATGTTGCTTCCTGCGCTTTTTGCAACATGGTTTATCGGTATATAATAAAAAAAAAAAAAAAAAAAATAAATATTATATTATATATAAAATATATATATATTATATATATATATATATATATATATATATATATATATATATATATATAGAGAGAGAGAGAGAGAGAAGAGAGAGAGAAGAGAGTCGTATATTTGAACATTATTATGTCAATGCGGATTAATAAACTAAAAGTATATTAAATAATTCACATTTGATATAACAAAGAGCTTTGATATTAAAACCACACTCATTGCTAAACGTGAATTAAAAAATCAATTAGAGTCACAGTTCTTTTACCGTTTTTCTCTTTAATTTACTTCAACAGAACAAAAAAAATACAAAAAATACACTCAGAATTATTTATAAGAATTTAAAATGCATTGTCATTGTGACATGAGGCCAATATTCCTTTTTATTTCTAATAAAGACGCCATTAATAGAAAACTATATTTTTTCCTTGGTTCTTGATATCAAAAAATACTGAATTAGGGACCCGTATTTAATGACCAAAAAAAAAAAAAAAAAAAAAAAAAAAAAAAAAAAAAAAAAAAAAAAAAAAATAGTTTAAAATTAAAAACACCACAAATAACTGGTATTTTTTTTTTAACCATTTGTTCTTGATGGTAGATTAGCATGTGGCTTCATTTTCGTCCATTTTTATATTCGAATGACACAAAAAACACGAACATTTATAATGACATGTCTCTCATTGGCTGATTACAATCGCATGATTACATCCACACACTTTTTTTCTTTTTTTTTTTTTTACTTCACATTTAATTTTAATACAGAGAAAATTTTAATACAGATTTATAATTTTTAATACAGATTTGTGGATGTAAAATTGTGTGAGTGAGCGATGGGCTTCCGAAAATCAGATATAATTGTAATAATGAGATTAAAAACAAGGAATGTTGGAATATAATTTTTCATTTTGTTTCTTGTATAATAATATTATGTTAGATAAAAAAGTAATACAAGGGAATGTACAACTGCATAATTATGTATCGGAATACAATTTGCTCATTACACTGCAGCTTATATGTAGTACACACACACACTATATATATATATATATATATATATATATATATATATATATATATTATATATATATAATATAATATATATATATATATATATATATATATATATATATATATATATATATATATATATATATATATATATATATATTAATTTATTTATTTATTTTTTTACATATCACCTTTCCCACTTTCGTGGGGTGGTGTCAGCCACATTTCCCTCACAAGCCTACTCATTCCTACCTTTCGTCTTCTTTCACCACAACCCTCCATCTCTGTCCTCCGCAAGTCTACTACCATCTTCTAAACTCAAATTCTTTCCACCCAAAATTTCTTTCACTCCATCCATCCATCTCCACTTTGGTCTTCCCCTTCCCCTCCCCTACTACCCCATCCACCTCGGATCTAAGTACCTTGCCCACCATTCTGTCCTCATTCATTCTACACATATTTCCAAACCATTTTAGCACACACTCCTCTGCTCTATCTACTACACCCCTCTTCCATCTACACATCTAACTTATTCTTTCATTTCAAATCCTATCAATCCTTCTAAATATATATATATATATATATATATATATATATATATATATATATATATATATATATATATATATATATATAATATAGAAAGGATTGATAGGATAGAAATGAAAGAATAAGTTAGATGTGTAGATGGAAGAGGGTGTAGTAGATAGAGCAGAGGAGTGTGTGCTAAAATATATATATATAATATATTATATATATATATATATATATATATATATATATATATATATATATATATAGTATATATATATATATATATATATATATATATATATAATATATAATATATATATATATATATATATATATATATATATATATATATATATATATATATATATATATATATATATATATATATATATATATATATATATATATATATATATATATATATATATATATATATATATATATATATATATATATATATATATATATATATATATATAATATATATATATATATAATATATATATATATATATATATATAATATATATATATATATATATATATATATATATATATATATATATAATATATATATATATTATATATATAATATATTATATATATATATATATATATATATATATATAGAAACTATAAGTAAGAAATATATTGTTAAAAATCTCATCCGTTTTCCTTTATTTATTATATCCATACCATATATATATATATATTATATATATTATATATATATATATATATATATATATATATATATATATATATATATATATATATATATATATATATATATATAATATATATATATATATATATATATATATATATATATATATATATATATATATATATATATAGCAAAACAACGATGCAGCAACCGCATCAATTTCCAACAAAGAAATTACCCTACTAAAAATTAGAACTAAGGAGTTAGGCCTTTCGACGCAAATGCGTCCTCATCAGACTCCTCCAAAATAAAAATGAAAAAAGTTAAAGTTAAAAACCGTCTAGTTTCCACTCCACAAATAAAACCTAAAATCAAAACTCTCCACCACCAACACTCCAGCTATTAAAGCTTAAATTTAAAACAAAAACCCAGGGACAAGTATCAAGATAAGAGTGAAAAAGATCTCCCTTAAACACTGGTGCGCAGAAGTTATAATTTACAAAAAATAAAAAATAAAATAAAAAAATAAATAAATAAATAAATAAATATTCTTAGCATCTTAAAGCAATTAAAACAATTAAACATGATGAAATACAGTACTTATAAATAAAAATAGTTAAAATTATTCACAATCACACAAAAAAGCTAATTAATTACTTTTAACAATATTAAACAATAAACATGATAAAATACAGCAATTATAAAAAAATATCATACTTATTATTTTATATTGTTAAGAGTAGTAAGTAACCTTTTTTTTGTGTGTGTGTATGATTTTAACTATTTTCATAAGTACTGTATTTCATCTTTCATCATATTTCATTGCTTTAAGATGCTAAGAATTTACAATTTTTTTTTTTTTTTTTTTTTTTTTTTTTTTTTTTTTTTTAAAGGGAGGGAGATTTACTTTGAAAATTTATAACTCCCGCACACCAATCTTTAAGAGAGATGCCTGAAATCTTTTTCACTCTCATCTTGATACTTGTCCCTTAGTTTTTGTTTTAAATTTAAGTTTTAATAGCTAAGGTGTTGGTGGTGGGGATTTTTGATTTTAGTTTTTATTTGTGTAGCGGAAACTAGACGGTTTTTAACTTTAACTTTTTGTCATTTTCATTTTGGAGGAGCCTGATGAGGACGCATTTGCGTCGAAAGGCCTAACTCCTT
>SEYY01018062.1:140000-145000 GCA_009176605.1 Armadillidium nasatum
AGCCTAAGTATTTCAAAATGCTGTTCACAAACATATAAACATATGAAAACTTTTTTTTCCCCCCCTTTTAAATCTCTCTTCTTGTCTTGAAAGGAGAATCACCGAGTGTTTTCATTCTTAGCATTTTTAGCAGAATATATAAATTCAAGAATATAATTTGAAAGAAAGTTTCTCATTTGTGAGAAAGAAACGGGCCCATGTGCAGTGGGCCTCAAGTTCGAATCTTGCAATCTATTTGAACATTTTTTTATTCACAATATTTTCCTTATAAATTTAGTGGATTAAAGAAAATTTTAGAGATACTTTATTGCCTCAATATCTTTTCAAAATTATAAAATGATTTTAGAGATTCCATATCGCGTTAATCTCTCTTCAAAATCACTGATTTAATAATAAAAAAAAGCATAAGATATAAATATTTTATATTTAAATAATAGTATATTAAAAATAAAATATATTTATAATATATTAAGTATATTCAACACTAAATATGCAGTAAATTACTTCCGTATTCTACGAAAAGGAATTTACTGCGAATACCAAATACAATACAAATACATTTGGATATTTCACAGATGATTGCAGGAAATAAAGATAGTATTAAAAGTCTCCGGAAATGACATCTGGCAAAAGGACTTAATGTACGAAGGGAAATAACATCACTTATGAAAATACATTCAGCAAATTTATATAGAAAAATAATACAATTGCAGTAGGAAAAATTTAACATTCTTTATCGAGAAAATTTTGAATTTTGAATTTTAATTATTTAATTGTGCGACTATATATATATATATATATATATATATATATATATATATATATATATATATATATATATATATATATATATATATATATATATATATATATATATATATATATATATATATATATATATATATATATATATATATATATATATATATATATATATATATATATATATATATATATATATACTATATATATATATATATATATATATATATATATATAATAAATAAATAAATATTTGATAAATTTGATATTAAAATAAAGGAAAAATATTATTATTATTATATTATTATTATTATTATTATTATTATTATTATTATTATTATTATTATTATTATTATTATTATTATTATAATTTTATTTTTTTTTTTTTTTATTAAAAATTTATTAAAGGAAAATATTTTTAATGATAAAATAAATAATAATTTGATATATATATATATATATATATATATATATATATATATATATATATATATATATATATATATATATATATATATATATATATATATATATATATATATATATATATATATATATATATATATATTATATTTAAAAAATTATTCTACAACCTTTCCTTACTTTTCTTGTATTACCGTTTATTACTTGTGACACCCACATAATTATGTTGGGTTTCCAGTAATTAATCTACATGACACGTAGCATATAACATAGAAGTGAAAACATGTAGAAAAATTGTAGAAACATTTGTATTAATGTTACTAACACCGTGTCTTATACAGACAGAGCAATTCGTATTTTCGAACATTAAAGAGAACAAAATTTCTGTATATCCAGAAACATTGTTCACGAACATTAACCCTACGCCAATGTGCAATAAGAAAATTTTGTTATTTCTTCGAGGGTTATTCAAAATGTTAAATATTAATTAATTTTTGGGCAAATATGTGAGTTTACGTTCAGGAAGTTTCACAAGGATTTCACCATGTCCTTCAGTTTTTAAATAATACATATATGACAGAAAAATATCACTGCAAATATTGTCCTAATAAATCGTCGGGAGAAGTTCCAAAATTGTCACAGTAAAATTTTCAATAAAGAAAAGACATGTTAAGCATAAGAAAGTTGCTTCACCGATTTATTTTCAAATAATAAAATAACTGAAAAAATTTGGTGTAACATTTTTGCCAGTTGTCCCAACCATTCGTTGGGACAATTTTTGCATGTACGAAATAAAGATTCCATATATCGATTCTCAAACACAACAAGAGCTTGTTCGAGTCCGAAGTAGGAAATTCTTTATCTTCATTTAATTAATATTTACGTTATATATATATATATATATATATATATATATATATATATATATATATATATATATATATATATATATATATATATATATATATATATATATATATATATATATATATATATATATATATATATATATATATATATATATATATATATATATATACTCAAGGGAAATAAAGAATATGGAAAGACATTTAAATTTTAGGCAATTTTGTGTTAACATTTCGAACATTTAAAACCACGTAGTGACAAATGAGGAAAAGAGGTACAAAATTTAAGACTACGTAGTGATAAATGATAAAATAGGTACAAGCTTTAAGACCACGTAGTGACAAATGATAAAAGCGGTACAAAATTTCAACCCTTAGAAATATTATTAAAAAAAATACTAGAGATTTTCTTTCGCGAAATTAGGGATTATTTTGGCAAATAGATTTGATAAAGGTAGAATCTCAAGAATCTCGAGATGAAGACACAAAGGGATTCATTATTCATTCTCTCTAAATGGATAAATGAAGATAATTGTGTGATTTAATTAGGCTAAAATAGGGGAGAGTTTCCCCGAGAGAAGAATGGCAAATGATTCCCTTCCTTTGAGACTGTGTAAGTGTGCAAGTGTTGGCTCTGTGTGATGTACGTGTATGTATTAGTAAAGTGCAAAAGTTAGAAGAAATCTATAAGATGGGAAGACCAAACATTGCTTGTTATCATTTTTTACAACGTTCTTAAATTTAATTCAAACTTTTATAGATTTCCAAACTAAATATTCATTAGTGGAAGTTCTTCACACAAACACACAACTATATACAATACGCCTTCACACACACGTATATATATATATATATATATATATATATATATATATATATATATATATATATATATATATATATATATATATATATATATATATATATATAAACGTAAAAAAACTCGATTTTTAGCCAATTATAGATAACCTCTAATAACCTAACATAAAAAGAGACAGTTAAAACTAGCTTTTCCTAGGAAAATCAGTTTTTTGGCAGTATATATATATATATATATATTATATATATATATATATATATATATATATATATATATATATATATATATATATATATATATATATATATATATATATATATATATATATATATATATATATAGTAAAAAAGTATTAGAGTTTATAAAACTAAAATGAGAATTATGTTGTTTTTCATTAAAAGGATTGGAGCGAAATTTTTGCCTTTTCAGAGATGAGAAAATAAAACGAGTCTTAAAATCGAGGCAAAAATTATCTCAAATGTTTCATAAATAAGAAGAAAAATTATGCCGATGAACGCAATTTTCATTACGAGGCTTACTTGACCGACCTCAATGAGAATTTGTTAAGGAGTGTGTGTGTATTGTGTGTGTGTGAGTTTGTGTGTGTGTGAGAGAGAGAGAGAAAAAAAATAGGTACAGGAAGAGGAAAAGCAAAAAGAAAAAAAAAAAATAGGAAACCGTTGGAGGAAGTAGGAGAAATGCGATTGAGAGAAAGGTAGATATATATTAAAAGATAGATAAGTTAAAAAAAAAAAAAGGAAATAGCTGAGAGAGAAGAGAGAGAGAGAGAGAGAGAGAGAGAGAGAGAGAGAGAGAGAGAGAGAGAGAGAGAGAGAGAAATTTGTTTTTTACCGAGAATGAGAGAGGGCATTTTTTTTTTTAACAAAGAGAAGGAAAAGCTTCAGGGAAAACGAAAAATTTAGAGAATGTATTTAAATTTTAGAAAGGGAATTCGTTCACAATATTTGCTTAGTCTAGTAAAAAAAAAAAAAAAAAATTTTTTTTTTTTTTGTATTTTTTTTTCCTTTTCGTAATTTTATTTATTCAAATTATTGTTTTTTTTCAGACATGGAATTTTATTTATATCTTTCCTTTCTTTCTTTTATTTTACACATTTGCTAATGAGAGGATTTTAATTTCTATCCAATTATTTCATATATATATATATATATATATATATATATATATATATATATATATATATATATATATATATATATATATATATATATATATATATATATATATATATATATATATATATATATATATATATATATATATATTATATATATACATATATATATATATATATATATATATATATATATATATATATATATATATATATATATATATATATATATAATATATATATATATATATATATATATATATATATATATATATATATATATATATATATATATATATATATATATATATATATATATATATATATATATATATATATATATATATATATATATATATATATATATATATATATATATATATATATATATATATATATATATATATATATATATATATATATATATATATATATATATATATATATATATATATATATATATATATATATATATATATATATATATATATATATATATATATATATATATATATATATATACATATATACAGGAAGCACAGGAAGCTGGGCATTCTTTAGTAATTCAGATTTTGACTGTAAAAGTTGTTCATTTAAGAGAAATATCATCGTATGAAGGAAGTACAGAGAAACGCGTTTCTTTCATGGTTAACAGTATTTGGATACCTTAATGAATTAAGGTAAAGAACGTGTCAGCAAGAGGGGCATCGAGAGACCTGGTCATGCACAATTGGCTATCAATATGAATTCGATCCTTACCATTTTCTTTCGAGGGAGAATTGAAAAATCACCAACCGAGAGATTGAGAAATCGTTGTCCATGAGTAAAGGAACAGTTAACACTATTCTCTATCAACTAATGAAATACAGCAAGGTTTGAGCGAAATGGTTTCTCAAGTATCTAAATGGCGAGCAGAAGACTCGGAGAATTGGTTCTTGCCTCATACATTAATCGTTACTACGCATAGATGGAAGAGTTCCTTTCCAGTATTGTA
>SEYY01018062.1:147500-148968 GCA_009176605.1 Armadillidium nasatum
TATATATAATGGCATTAACGTTCTATTATTGAGCATGAAAGATCAACAAAGATGAGCAGAAATTTTCTTCTATAAATACTGGAAAGATTTTTCCTATTACCTTTATTTCTACGTCTCCAATTCTTCAAGAGTGAAAGTAGCCCAAATTACTCTCTCTCCATCTTTATTATATAATATATATATATTTATATATATAATATATATAATATATATATATATATATATAAATATATATATATATATATATATATAATATATATAAATATATATTTAGGGTTGGTCAAATTTTTGTTCCAAAACTACGGTGTGCACGGACGTCAGAATGATGTTGTAATATTATATGTTAAATTATATGGTTGTACGACCCCTTACCCCTCGCACAACATTCTCCCACCCTGAAAAATTAGAAAAATATCTAACAATACGTCTTCATTCTTTTAACATAATCTCAGAGGCTGAACATAAGGTATAAAACATATTCTTGCATACGTACACATCAAGAACATACACACAAATACCCTTCTCAAACCCCTATCCTCTCATCTTTAAAGGAAAATGAAAGAGAAATCAGCAATACTTATAAATTTCATCCTTTTATTTTTACTTTAAATATATATATATATATATATATAATTATATATATAAATATATATAATATATATATATATATATATATATATATAGTATATATATATATATATAAAGTTATTAACATACAAATTTAAAAAAAAAAAGCAAACTTCTTAACGTTTACCTTTGTATAAATCTGAATAGTTATTGGGACCAGTGTTTTCAGCTGTTGAATTCCTTAATTTCTTTACTGGACTCTATTACATTCAAAATATACTCATATCCAATTTTTACTTGTGAAGATTGTGTAGCTACATTTACTACATACTCTACAACTATGCTGTGGCATGGAAAGAAAACAGTGTTAATTGACTCATTGTTAATTAGACAGTTCAAAAACTCAGGCATTTTAGTTCCTTTATATTGCTTCAATAATTCGTTCAGCAACTAAATCTCTTATCTTTTTTCTTGTATTCGCTAACGTTGCTAGTAAAACATTCTTATGATGAACAAAGTACGAGTTGTTTCTTAGTACACGCTCCATAATCATAGCATATTTTTTGTTAGTCTCTAAGTAGGCACATCAGGTGAAAAAAATTACGTGAACCATCAGTTGCCTTTGATGTGACTTTATCCAAAACCACACTGGTGCGTAAACTTTCATTATTATATTTATTAGAATTTGAAGATCTTTGCTTGGATGCTTTTGGAAAGATATAACTGTAAGATCCTGTTTGCTTTTGTTAGCTATCTGTCATGATGGCATTCTTTTCGCCAACACGTTTCCTCTCTTTCAACTTTTTCCTATCCAAACATATTACTTTCATTCAATACTCCCATGTCATTTAAAAATCCTTTTTAACGTACGTTTATTAGTTTTTGAAATATTTAAGGATAT
>SEYY01018066.1:0-5000 GCA_009176605.1 Armadillidium nasatum
AAAAAAAATGTAAAAAAAAAAAACTAAAAACAAAAAAATTTTTTTTAAAAAAAAATTAAAACTAAATAAAATATTTTTAAAGTAATTTTCAACACATTTTTTTCAAAACGTTTCGTTCGATTTCCATATTGCTTCGTGTAAATAATACTTTCATAATATTTCGTTCAGCCCTTTCGCAATTTCTTGCAGCCGTGAATACTTAATATTATTAACGAGATTATTAATTATCATATCATAATTTATGGTAATTAATTCAATAAATAATTTTGATTCCAAGCTCGTTAATTATGAAAATTAATCGTAAAAGAAACTCCTTCGCCTGCGCATACATAAACATTCATATATATATATATATATATATATATATATATATATATATATATATATATATATATATATATATATATATATATATATATATATATATATATATATATATATATATATATATATATATATATATATATATATATATATATATATGTATATATATATATATATATATATATATATATATATATATATATATATATATATATATATATATATATATATATATATATATATATATATATATATATATATATATATATATATATATATATATATATATATAGCTAATTTATCTCCAAATTCTATTGAATTCTTCAACTATCTAAATTCCAAAATAAAGCACATTCTCTCATCTCCTTTCTCGAAAACCATCATATTAGGTGAATTCAATTGGTTCACCACCGCCGATGGCTTTTTTCTGGATCTCATGACACAACTGGTGAATGTACTACCTTCCATTTTGCTATCCAAAACGACCTTGAGCAATTGGTGCGCTTCCTACTCGTATCTCTGATCGTCTTGAAGATGAACCAAAAATTCTAGACCTTTTTATAACTTGTAATCTTTCTCCTTACAATGTCAAGCTCTATCCACCTCTGGGTTCATCCGATCACCTTCTTATCTCTGTATCCTCTTCTATTTTTTCAAGTCTTCCGCAAGAAAGAATCACTCCTAATGCGATGAAAAGTTTGTTGCATTTCGGTACCACTAACTAGTCTGACTTGCGGTTATACTTTTGTGATTTTTAAAGGAATGATTACTGTTTCCGTGGGAGGGGTACCTTCTGATTGTGCAGAACGCATAACCGAGGTGATTCTGTCTGGCATGAAGGGGTACATTCCATATTGTTTCCTTCTACTAAGTATAACAAACCTTTGTTTAACTCTTCTTGTTCTCATGCTATTCGCCTCATTGATGCTGCCTTCAGGATTACCGTTGTCTTCAAGCTCCAGAAACTCACGCAACTTATACGTCATCCAGGAATCGTGCAAAATCTATCATCGCAATACCAAAAACAATTTTCTCAGCAGAAAATGCATTAATCTTTCTGGTCCCGTTTCTTCACAACCTTTCTGGTATTTTGCACAAAAAAAAGTCACTCTAAGATTGCCTCTTCCTCTTTCCTCCTTTAATATCTTCTGACTTTGCCGTTTTGTCTTCTTTTAAAGCTGAACTTTTCGCACAAACTTTTGTCTCTAATTCAACTTTAGACGATTCCGGAACTATTCCTATTCCTTCAACCCCATCCAACTCATTTATTCCTAAAATGGTTACTTTTTTAACCATGTCATTTCTGTTATCTCTGAGTTTAACACTAAGAATGTGTATGGTCCTGATGGAATCCCTTCTGTGGTTCTCAAAACTTCTGTTTTAGTGCTCGCATCCTGACTTGATAAATTATTTCGTCTTAGTCTTTTCCCTTCTCGACCCTCTAACTACTGTCACATTTCTTTAACCTCCGTTCTTTCTAAAGTTTTCGAATCTATCTTTTACTGGAAAATTTGGAAACATCTCAATTCTTCAAATCTTATCTCTGATCGCCAGATGGCTTTCGTAAAAACGCTTTTCAAGTGATCTTCTTTCCCTTCTCTCTGACTCTTGGTTCTCAGCTCTTCGGCATTTCGGTGAATCTTTTGCTGTTGCCCTGGTCATATCGAAAGACTTCCATAGAGTCTGGCACAAAGCTTTGATTTCTAAGCTTCAATCTTTCGGAATCTATACCTCTCTCTGTGATCTTCTTTCTAATTATGTTTCCGTACGTTCTATAGGTGCTGTTATAGACGACCACTGTTCATCGTTTAAATCTATTAATAATGGTGTTGATTATGGTTCTTTCCTTTCCCCAGCACTTTTTTTTTACTTTTCATTAATGACCTTTCTTCTATCACTTCACCTATCCACTCTTATGCTGATTTCTCCACTCTTCATTACTTCTTTCAGTTTGAAAGAAAAAAAAAAGGTTTTGAATCTAGAATGGTGGCCTTGGAATAACTTAACTCTGATCTCTCTCATATTTCAAATTTCAAATTGATGCAGAGAAAACATGAATGTTTTCAATGCCTCAAAACCTCAGTTCTTCCATCTCTATACTCAACACAACCTTTCACTCAACTATGATATCTTTTTCAAAAACGCACAACTCAAACCTTCATCTCTCCTTAATATTCTCGTGATCTTTCTTAGAAGGATCACGTTGCTTCTCTTTCTAAACAAGCTTCTAAGAGATTGGATGTTCTGAGTCGCCTTCAGAATTTCTTCACGCTACTCCAGTTGCTTTCTCTTTATTGGAGTGTTGTTTCCCCCTGTATGGAGTACGCCTCATACACCTGGGGTGGTTTCCCTCATACA
Source organism: Armadillidium nasatum (assembly GCA_009176605.1). Classification (NCBI taxonomy): domain Eukaryota; kingdom Metazoa; phylum Arthropoda; class Malacostraca; order Isopoda; family Armadillidiidae; genus Armadillidium; species Armadillidium nasatum. The sequence goes on from SEYY01018066.1 coordinate 2,683, forward strand.
ACTCTTCTTGCCAAGGTGGAGTTTAGAGTTTTTTGTCTTATCAACTCTCCCGCTCTCACTAATTCTCTCCAGTCTTTTTCTGCCCACCGAATTGTTGCGTCACTTTCTCTATACTATCGCTATTACAATGAACACTGCTCTTCTGAACTCTCCAGTTGCATACCTCCTCAGTTGAGAAGGATTTCCCTTTCTACACAGTCTCATCCTTTCTCTGTCCAACTCTCTGACCCTAGACCCAACCTCTATGCTCAATCTTACATATACTCTACCTGTAAAATCTGGAACACACTCCCTTTATACGTTTTCCCAATTTCCTTTGACTTGCACACTTTTAAGCGCCGTGTATCGGGACATGTTGGCGCTACGACCAGCTTCCGGTATTACCTTATCTCTGGTGAAAATTAGGAGTAAAACAATAACTTCAATAACTGTGTTGATAAGAAAAAAGGAGTACTTGAATAACTTAAAAAAATTTTAAAACGGTTTATATTATCTTTGGTAGCATTAATAATTATAATAATAATAATATTAATGTTATTATTACTATTATTATTATTATTATTATTATTATTATTATTATTATTATTATTATTATTATTTTTATTATTATTATTTTTATTATTGTTTTTGCCTTAACTAGTGATTAATTAATGCAACTTTAAAACTTTGGCAATAATTTCAAAATAATTTTAAAAAAGCTTCACAAAATAAATATCACCGGTGACAATATTTCCAACTACAACTATCTAAATAACGGCATCAGTAGTAATAATAACAGCTACACTAAAACAATTATTAAAATTTTAACATTAACATTATCTACATCAATTACAGAAATTTAAACATCAACATCAGCAACAACAGCCACATAAATAACAATCACAACACCGACAACAACATCAACAATAACAACAACAACAGCAATCACGGCTATAATAATAATAACAATATCATGTACTTCAACAACAGCAGCAACAGCAAAAATAATATTACCAACAGCAACAACAAAAATAATAACAAAAGCAATAACAACAACAAAAACAACAACGAAGAGCTCAGCAAAGGCCCTGTATAGCAGGGTTAATAATATTAATACATCTAATAATAGAATATGCAAATAAAGATTGCATTTTGATTGGCTAATATTGAGGTGCCAGTGCCACTACCCTAAATGCATTGCGCTTCAATGCCATCCGTGATGACGTCACAATAGGTCCAAATATTCGCTCTAATTTAAGAACACTTTACAACTAAATAATCCGCACTGATTTTGACACCTTTATAGGGAACCACAAACACTCTCTCCATATATATATATATATATATATAATATATATATATATATATATATATATATATATATATATATATATATATATATATATATATATATATATATGTGTGTGTGTGTGTGTGTGTGTGTGTGTGTGTGTGTGTGTGTGTGTGTGAGAGAGAGAGAGAGAGAGAGAGAGAGAGAGAGAGAGAGAGAGAGAGAGAGAGAGAGAGAGATGGAGGTAGAGGAATATTTAGAATAAGATAAGAAGAAATGAGATAAGAGAAGGGAGGGAGAGAGAGGATAGAAGAAGTAAGGGAACAGTAGAAATAAAAGAGAGAGGAGGAGAAAGTTACTTAAGGAAAGAGAGGGAAAGTTTGATGAAGGAAAGAAAGGGAGAAAGAGAGTGAGAATAAACTTGAAAAAGAATGAGATGAGAAGGAAGGAAACGTGAGAGACAAGGAAAGGGAAAGATAGGGAGAGAGGAGGTGAGGGAAAAGAGGGAGAATGAGAGAAAGAGAGGAATGACAGTGAAGAAGGAATAGGAAAAGTGTGTGTGTGTGGGGGGAGAGAGAGAGAGAGTTAAATTATGACTGAAAATAACAATTGTTATAAAATAAGAAAAGTACAAGAGAAAATTAAAGAGAAGTGAAAACAGATTTATTTCAATGTTTAAAATGATAAAACAGGAGCAAAATTATAATCTATATATATATATATATATATATATATATATATATATATATATATATATATATATATATATATATATATATATATATATATATATATATATATATATATATATATATATATTATTTTTAAAAATGATTTTATTAAGTTCAAATATATTCTTTATTTATAATTTAAATATTTTTTTTTTTTTCCAGGTAAATAAATATAACAAAATTAATTATAAATAAATAAAAAATAAATAAACGAAAAAATAAATAAATAAAATCTAAACTTTAGAAAGAAAGAAAAAAAAAACGATCTTAATTTTGTTTCCCTCGGCTTCGTCATTAGCAAATGGGCTTCCCATAAG
>SEYY01018066.1:12500-18288 GCA_009176605.1 Armadillidium nasatum
ACTTTTGGGGTGGTGTCGATTTTGAGATACCGTTGAGGTATGTCATCTCAATTAACACGTTTCTTCAACCTCAGTTAAGATACAAATAATGAGTCATTTGAGGTGTTTTACAATCTCATATATATATATATATATATATATATATATATATATATATATATATATATATATATATATATATATATATATATATATATATATATATATATATATATATATATATATATATATATATATATATATAAAGGAAATCCTAAATTTGTACAATATTTATTTTTGCACTTGGGAAAAAAAAAATAGAATTATTAAACAGTAGAATAATCCATGACAAAATTTTTTACTTATTTTCTGCATTATTTAACCATTAAAAAAAATAGATAATAATATATATAAAAAAAAAAAAAATTCCTCAAAAAAAAAAAAAAAAAAAATCATTTTTTCCTTCTAAATTATTATTTCTTACTGTAACATTTTATATTATTTGTATTTTTGTTTAATAATTTTAAATGATACTTTTTAATGTAAGTAAGGGCACGGTATTGTTTTTTAGTGTAACTTAAATTTTATGCAAAATGAACTAAGACAAAAGTAGCAATTGCGCTACTAGCAACATTTACATCTAATTCTTACGCCTTCTATTAAAACTTCAAATAGTTTAGATGTAGCCATGGTGAGTCCAGAATACATTCTTCTAGGTGTAGGATCATTACAATCAGAACCCTAAGATAAAAAAATAAAAAATAAAAAAATTTAGACACTTATCCATGTAATTTTGGTTATGATTTAGAAAGTAAAATTTTACATCTATATAATTCTTTTGAGTAATCATTTTAACAAGTGAAAAATTATATATCTTAATAAATGAAAAGCGTTAAATTTTTGAAAAGTTTTTATACAGATGCTTATATATATATATATATATATATATATATATATATATATATATATATATATATATATATATATATATATATATATATATATATATATATATATATATATATATATATATATATATATATATATATATATATATATATATATATATATATATATATATATATATATATATATATATATATAGGGATGGAGCGATACCAAAATTTTTACCGATACCGATACTTTATTATTGTCCAAAAATTTTGCCCATACCGATATTTAAAAATATGCCGATACTTGCCGAAACCTCACTCCATCCCTAATATTTATAGGAATTAAAAATAATGAGCCTAAATGTTAGTTGAAAACATGCATCTTAACCTTAGCAAACATGTGTACAGCAAGGGAGTGGAAGTTATGGAAGAGTTAACCTATAATACATTTATTATGTAGACTTCCATAATTAAAACCAACAAACGTCAATGAAATCCAAGCATTCGTCTCTTTGTCTAACTAAGCTTCTTTCATAGATTCTCAAATTTTAGGACCATCAAAAGTATTTTCTTCCAGTTTACCGACACCAAGATGTTAATTGAAATTTTTGTTCCAGGAATGTTAATACTCGGATGTTTTTTTTAAGAGCACTTTTGACAAAATAAATATTCTCATGCGTTTTATTGTAGTGTTGGAAGTAATAACTTCTCTGGATTCATAAGTAGAAGTGATAAAACACTGGACGAATCTAATTATACTTCGCCTCTTGCTAGCCATTCGCGTTGTATGCAGTGCTGCTTGCCCGCTCTGCTCTCCTACGAGCACAAGAACAAAGGTGCATGGTGTAGTTGACCTGTAGAGCTAGCACAATGGATATGATAAATAAAAACAAAAACAAACAAGGAATTCAGTAACTGTAAATCCTACCTCAAAACTGTAAAATAAATTTAATAGCAGCTAAGCACATCACCGTGCTTTTAAATTTCTGCACTATATATAGCATTCCACAAAACTTAATCACGATACCAATATCGTAGAATGTGATTCTTGATATTAACATATGTTTTTTATTAGGCTGTTACCTCAGAAACTGCGCAGATTCTTTGGGCAAGCTCAAATCTCTTGTCAAATAGTTCAACTCAGCTTGACTGAAAGTTATGGGATTGTTTTCTCAAATGCAGGTGGCAAGTCATCATGATATTTCATATCTTCACATGAGTCAAATGACCTTTGACTTTTGCAGATAGATACAAAGATTGGAATCCTCACGACATGAACTGGTGTTATTGAAGATGGTATATCACAATACTATATACACTTCATGTTTGTTCCTATAAAGCAGAAATATGTAGCAAACAAAATACTTACTAAATTGTTAGTTAAACATCTAAAAACAATGAACCAAACTTTGAAGAATCAGAGTCAAATCGAGATTTGTCGTATAGTCAAGGGGAAGTAGCAGTCATTAACTTTTTTTTTTTTTTTTTTTTTTTTACTTCCCATCAAACCTCAGAAAAACAAAGTCAGCCTGTTTTTTTTTATGTTAATCCAACATCTCAAACACTCAACAAAGGTTTTGTAGCACTTATTAGGTACAAAGGTGGTTTTTGTCATAGTCTCCTAATTTGATACACAAGTTGGTATAGCTTTTCCTGACAATGACTTTTCGTCGATCTAAAAATAGTTGTTAGTTATTCTTGCCTATTCTGTTTATCTTAAAACAATAACGTAGCTGAATACGCGTCAAAGATAAATATAGTTCTCCGAATTTAAACAGAATGTGTTGCCACACAGACACTAAGACACTACAGAACATGCTGAATCAGTGAGTAGAAACGGTGAATTCCCCTAGTATGTACTCTGCCAACTTCAAAATCTCCTCCATCACGTACGTAATATCACCAAAAAGAATTACTTGTAAAAAACATTGCCGTAATTAAAACCACCTGATTTACCAATTTAACATTTTTCATTTTCCACAAACTTTCATTTTTTTTAAATCAACATCGGAATAGAAAAAAATTTGATCCTATTGAATGAACTGATTTACTTTTAAAATTACCATAAGAAAATTATAAATGTATAGATAACATTTTAACCTCAAATAACCTTAGACTAATAAAATAAACATTTTTTTTTTTTGGAATTCCAAACTTGTTTGCTCTCCATTAATTAACAAAAAAAAGAAACTGAATATTGTCTAGAAATAATCTTTTAATGAAGCATGAAATGTACTTACGCTACAAGTTCTAATTCTGTGAATCTAGTTCTCCCATTCAGCAAAATTAATAATTCAATACGGTATACTTTCCTGCTGACAATACTATTTCCAAAGGTGAGTGATCAACAGACAGGAGAACGTTAAGGCATGAAATAATGTCAGTCTTACCTATCATACTATCTATAATGATTAATAATAAAAAAATAAGTTTTCATTCCTACCTCTGAGAAAAAGATCAAGATTTTCTCCTAAAAGCAACACAACACTAGCGAAACCAAACAAAACCACAACACCTAAATATATATATATATATATAATATATATATATATATATATATATATATATATATATATATATATATATATATATATATATATATATATATATATATATATATATATATATATATATATATATATATATATATATATATATATATATATAATAGAAGATAATTTCGATGGTTTTTTTCAGTCATGTTAACGAAACTATTAATAGTTTCCCAATTATTATTCACCTCCCCTTTCACTGTAGTTAATTGTGGAACTTATATACCTTTCTCTACACGTATTCATATATTGTTAAGTTCACAAATTTGAAATAATGGAACGATTAAAAAGTGTTTCAATGTTTACTTGTCTTAACATTTATCAAACATAAAAGTAGTTTTTCTAATAACAGCTCTATCTTAATTTAATTTATGAGATGAGTTTTGCTAAAAGTCTTACTCAAATTCCTATACTGTAATTCTAACGATTGGCTCTGTTTTAATTTTTTTTTTTTTACATACCTTGAAAAATGCTTGCAATATATTACACCTTTACATATTTATTATTAAACCTAAGGCCTTTCAATATACATTACACTAATAATGACTACTTTACAATGCTCCCATTTCCCAATTTACATCCATGATTGCTGAATGTTTTGTCTAAAGTAATTCTTGCTTCCTAATCTTAAAAAAGAAATCAGTCTTCAAAAATTAAATATAACTCATTTCTTAACTGGGTATGACAATGATTATTATATTGTGTTCTATGTTGCCGATTTTATTGAAAATGAATATAAAGAAGTTTTAATAATTTTTTTAACCTAAAAGAATTAGAATAAAAATAATTATAATCAATTTAACATACTGGTGTTATCCTGTTCATTTCCTTGATCGCTGAGAGCTATGTTGTATAAATTTCTAATGGAAGAGAAAACCGTTCCATCTTTCATCATGCTTTTCAATGAAGAAAGAATCCCTCCAAAATGCTCTCAATTTCATTTTCATACAAAGTTCCAAAAATTTTTCCATATTCTGAAACCAACTATGAAAACAAGAAAGAATTTTAACTTAAAAGTTATTAAAAGGTTATACAAAGTCTCAGAAGAGAAAATCTTTTACCACAAACCTCTTGTTGGTCTTGAAGTCATGGATAAGTTTTTACTGCGTCGACAACGATTATGATTCATAATAATTAACTTTCTTCGGTCGCCGAAGGTGGCAAACATAGAAGCAGTAACTTTCCCTAATGTGGGTGCAGTTTACTTTCTTTTTTCAGGAACTCTATATGTTCTTGAACTGTTTCATCAGTTTCACCTTAATAAAAAAATTTTAAGATAAAGAAAGCTATAAAATAAGGATTTACTTTTTTCAGAACTTCTGAAATTGCTTGATGCCAAATAAGGAATATATATTATTTGAGTATATTTAAAAAAATTAATTTTTAATACCTGCAGCTCTTTTAGGTAAGTAATACTTTAAACCCCATAATGCCTTTCTTTTACTTAGTGTATCCAAGCACACATTCCTCTTCTTCCCTCTGAGTTGCTTTAATTAAGAATGGCAGGCAAATTTCTAACATCAATTCTATCGCGAACATTTCTGAAATGATGTATTATATATATATATATATATATATATATATATATATATATATATATATATATATATATATATATATATATATATATATATATATATATATATATATATATATATATATATATATATATATATATATATATATATATGTTGTTTGCAACAACACAGGACATAGAGGGAAATCATGGTTCTGAGAATCATAATCTTCTGGTGAGCTCAAGGAGAGATTGTTCATAGATTAAATGAAGAAACCTAGTCCCACTGAAAGGTTTAAAATCATACATGGGATTTTAAATAAAACTCAAGGACTAGCATTGAAACCTACAAGCTGAAAAACATTATCTTTCTGAGCTCTTTAGGAGAGGGACTTTAAAGAGCATATGAAGAAAGATGCTGATTCTACTGAGGGTGAGAACCCTACCAAGGAGATAATATATATATATATATATATATTATATATATATATATATATATATATATATATATATATATATATATATATATATATATATATATATATATATATATATATATATATTTTTTTTTTTTTTTTTTTTTTTTTACCGAGGAAAAAAAATATATTTTCATGTTTGTAGTTATGTAAATAATTTGAAAAACTTTTGAAAGCATATCTATATTTAATCAACATGAATAGCTGTTACAAAAAGTAGATTTGAAAATCCAAGTAAATTGAAATATAGTATAAAATCATAGAACATATTGTATACTGTAAAAATTTGAAAATCTCTTCTTATTAAGAATTTTATTTTTAATGAATATTTGGATCATTAGCAAAAAAATGCCCAAATAACTGGATATCTTT
>SEYY01018067.1:0-2500 GCA_009176605.1 Armadillidium nasatum
TATATATATATATATATATATATATATTATATATATATATATATATATATATATATATATATATATATATATATATATATATATATATATATATATATTATATATATATATATATATATATATATATATATATATATATATATATATATATATATATATATATATATATATATATATATATATATATATATATATATATATATATATATATATATATATATATATATATATATATATATATATATATATATATATATATATATATATATATATATATATATATATATATATATATATATATATATATATATATATATATATATATATATATATATATATATATATATATATATATATATATATATAATATATATATATATATATATATATATATATATATATATATATATATATATATTATATATATATATTATATATATAATATATATATATATATATATATATATATATATATATGGACACTGCTCTTCTGAACTCTCTCGTCGCATATCTCCTCCATTGAGAAGAGCCCATGCGACAAGCCTTTCTAGACAGTCTCATCCTTTCTTTGTCCAACTTTCAGACCGCAGACTTAACCTCTATGCTCAATCTTACATATATCCTGTTAGTAAAGTGTGGAACACACTCCATTTATCTGTTTTCCCAACTTCCTTTGACTTGCATACTTTCAAACGTCGTGTATCTGGACATGTCGGCCTCCTCGACCAGATAGGATTTTTTCCAACTCCGGTGGAATTTGGTATGCCTCCGGTCTTTTTCCCACCGCACCGGAGGATATATATATATATTATATAATATATATATATATATATATATATATATATATATATATATATATATATATATATATATATATATAATATATATAATATATATATATATATATTATATATATATATATATATATATATATATATATATATATATATATATATATATATATATATATATATATATATATATATATATATATATATATATATATATATATATATATATATATATATATATATATTATATATATATATATATATATATATATATATATATATATATATATATATATATATATATATATATATATATATATATATATATATATATATATATATATATATATATATATATTATATATACCACAAATATAAACACAAAGATGATTGATAATAAATTAAACCAGAAAATAGCACAAATTGGATCCTTACCATAAGATACATGATGATCTGAGAGAAAAAAATTAACTGTCCAATTGATAATAAAAATCTTGCTTTTATACGTAGTGAGTTTAGCATTGTTCCTACGAGGCGAGGCTAAGAAATGAAAGTTTGAGAAGGAAGATTAAATTGGTTGGGCATTTTGGAATTGGGAAGATGATATTAGGAATCTAATTATAATTTTATTGGCTTAGGAATTGGAGGATTTGTTGGAATTATTGTAATTGGTAATAGGAATTTAATTTGATTTATGTTGCTTTTTTTAATATTTTTTTTTAATTTTTCAATATATTTTATTTAATCTATGGATAATTTTTATTTTTAGATATATCTATTTATTTCATATTCATTTCTTTATATTTTTTTATTTATTTTTTTATATTTTTTATTTTTCTATTTATTATTAATTTTTTTTTTTAGTATTCAATTTACTATGGCTTTCATATATTTATTTATTTTTAGCTTTATTTTGTAAAATTCTACTTTTATATCTTTTATACCTTTCATCTCTTTAAAAAAAAAATCTTCCTCAAAGCAAAACAGAAAATAAACTTTTCCTATAAAGCAATAACCAATTACATTACAAAATTACACACATACACACATTACCCAAAAATAAATTAATAAATATCATCTTTTTAAAACGTTCATTTATTCAAAATAAAAAAAAATAAAAAAAATAAAATTAAAAAAAAACAGGACTTTTCTTTGACCTTCATGATTTGGGTGATTATCATCAAGAAATTTTACCCTCTTAAGAAGAGAAGAATTGCGAAAGAAAAAGACAAGACAAGATATTATCTTCTTTTTCTTGTTTTCTTTCACTTTTGACCCAAAGAACTAAACTTCAAGGAAGAGGTTTAAAAATATTCCAAATTTTCCTTTTCTTTTAGTATAATGTAAATGAGTAATTAAATGCAAAAAGCAATAATAATAATAATATAATAATAATATATATATATATATATATATATATATATATATATATATATATATATATATATATATATATATATATATATATATATATATATATATAGATAGATAGATAGATAGATAGATAGATAGATAGATAGATAGGTAGATATGTAGAAGTGTATGTATATATAAATTTAAATATATAAAATAAGCTTACGCCCCGACTCGCATTAAATCAGAGAGTCTATTTACACTTCGAAACATTGAAAAGAAAGAAAAGGAGAGAGAGAGAGAGAGAGAGAGAGAGAGAGAGAGAGAGAGAGAGAGAGAGAGAGAGAGAGAGAGAG
>SEYY01018068.1:2500-20286 GCA_009176605.1 Armadillidium nasatum
GCCTAACTGATAGATGGAACGTTGCCGTGGCATACAGGCCTACTGCCGTATTACGCCATATATATATATATATATATATATATATATATATATATATATATATATATATATATATATATATATATATATATATATGGTGTAATACGGCAGTAGGCCTGTATACCACGGCAACGTTCTATCTATCAGTTAGGCCTGTATCACACGGCAATCTTCGGTCGTTCAGGTTATGATAAGTCGAATTAAGTAAGCTAGAAAAGTAAATAATAATAATAATAATAATAATAATATTAATAATAAAAATAATAATAATAATAATAATAATAATAAAAATATTACTACTAATAATAATAATGAAATAACAATAATAATAATAATAATAATAATAATAATAATAATAATAATAATAATAATAATAATAATAATAATAATAATAATAATAATAATATACATAAGTGAAATAAAATCTAAATAATAATAATACGCATTTCAATAAATTTGGGTTTATATATCGATGTTTTGAAATATCAATATTTTCAAATATCGAAGTTTGTATACAGTACATTGCAGGAAAAAATAACGGAACAGTCGAAGGACAAATATGGCAACCTATTATTCAATTGATTTTGCTATTTTTGTACAAACCCAGTCGAAGAACAGTTGCTTCACCATTCATAGTAAAAATGTCAGTTTTTTCTTTTTTTTAATTTTCTCTTTTTATAATTTATTTATATTTAGAAAAGTATGTGTAAATATTCATCTTATTTTCAAAAAAATTCAGTTTTCTTTTAGTCGGGAAACACTATCGGTGTAGTAGGTCCCCCAAGGATAAAAGGAAGATCATTAAACTTGTAAGTATTTTTGTGCTTTTTGAAAGGTTTTTGGACAAAATTTAAAGTAATATTCAAAGTTCTTGTGTAAAATTTAGAGTTAAGTTTATATAAATTATTGAATTAAAATATAAAGTAAGAAATATATTGAAAGTAAATTAAGAAACAGAGCCTAAGTTCAATAGTATAAAATTTGCATTACATAAGAAATAAATTATAAAGTTAGTAGAAGAAATATGATAGGTTAATTTGTTGAATAAAATTAAAGTAAAAATCTAGATTGATTATCATAAAATATAAAAAAATTAAGATATTTTATATATAGGCAGGCCTAGATAAGAACATTCAAGATGGCGGATGTTTAAACTATATATAATTTTGTTTACAGTTTTAAAAGGTCAGAAGAAAAGGAAGAAGAGGAAAAAACCATAGTTAAACAACATTTGAAAGGAATCTCTGAGCTCTGATTGGTTGTTGGACTCGCGGAGGGATACGATCGGGAATTACGAGGGTTGAACAGCATATTCTAGAAGGAGAGAGCGCCATTGTTGTTTTTGACTTCATAGTAATCACTTGTTTGTGAAAATTAAGAATTTGTTTTTGGAAAATTTAAAACTTTGAATATTATATAAGGGTGATTTAGTAAAGATATAAAAGATATACATTATTATATAGTATTTTATTAATAGTGAGTCATTAGACTTAGGCATATTTTGTTTATTATTATATAGTCATTAGACCTAATTGGAAGAAAATCATTAGATTTTTATTATTGAAGGAAGGTCTTTAGACTTTTGTTTTTGTTTATTGTATAAGTCCCTAGACTTCTTTTCATATTTAAAGGAGGTCCATAGACTTCTATAGTTATAATTTAAGTTAAAAGAATTTGGTATTTAATTTTGTTGAATAATTGAATATTAACTTTTATAGTTAATACAACTTAACACTGATTGCAAAACTTTAAATATTTGTTAGAGATTTAACAGTTAGTTGAAGATTAAGTTCAATTATTAGTGATTAGTTTACATTTAAGAATTTAAACTTAGTATTTGAAAATTAATTTGATTTGAGTTTAATAATTTTGAAAACTTAATAATTTGTTTATTTGAATTTAACTTTTTAAGACTACATTTGTTAAAGATTGGTTACATTTAAGAATTTAAATTTAGTTATTTGAAGTTAATTAGTTTTGTATTTGATAACTTTGAAATAGTTTAAGAATTTAATTATTTATTTGAATTTAACTGATTGAAGATTACTTTTATTAAGGATTAGTCATTAGTTTACAGTTAAGAATTTAAACTTAGTATTTGAAATTAATTTGATTTGAGTTTAATAATTTTGAAAGTTTAATAATTTATTTATTTGAGTTTAACTTATTTAAGATTGTATTTATTAAAGATTAGTGCTTAGTTTTCATTTAAGAATTAGAGTTTAATAATTTATTTATAACTCAAGATTTCTGTTCTTTGTAGGATTTAAGTGATTGGTTTTAAGATTCAGGTAAAGATTTCTGTTTATAGACTGAATTAGTTCCGCTCATTTATTTAAGAAATTGTAAATATAGTTATAAATTATATTTTTTTATTCATTTTCCTTTGGGGCTTATGTAGAATTGATTTAATTTTGAATAACTTAGAATTATAAGGTAGAATTAAAACTAAACTTTATTGAAAGGATATTAAGGTTACAACAAACATTATTTATTCAGATTACATTCAATAGAGTATAACTTAAGAGATTAAATAAAATAAAGGTAATAGGTTGGAAAAGTAACAGAAGGAAACACTCAGGTTTACTTTATTTGTTGATAGAAGGTGGTAAATGAAATTACAACATTTGCAACATCTTTTCTGATTTATTTGTTCTTTGTTCGAGTAGTGATCAGAGTTGAAAGTACTTGAAGATAAACGACTCTTGAATGAAGAGAGAGAGAGAACATCTGCTCTATAATACAATAAACAAAAGCATCTAAAACAGAAAAAAAAAAATATAGTACTTGTGCTAGAAACACAACGCAATATTTAGAACGATTAATTTTAAGTGGGAAGACTACGTTGTAATAGACTGCGAGATAAGAGACTACACTACATATAAGAGCATTTACTCTAATATAAAGCTACGACATAAACTTGGTGCCGTGACCAGGATAAGTCACCTAATACAATTGGTGCTGTGAAAACGTGACCAAGGTACCGTGAAAATCAGAATAAGTCACCTAATAGAATTGCGCTAAGGATAATTAACAACAAGGAAAGAAAGTAAAAGCAAGAATAATGTCTACTGGTTTCATCTCGTTAAATATAGAAGATGGGGAACAACAAACCTCTACACCTGAAGATCAGAATGTAAGAGGGAGAATACGGATGGATCAGAACCCAGGAAGAAGAATACAGATGCCCCTAACACCAGAACCAGTTTTACCCAATAACACCTATTATGGTAGAAACATAGTACCACCACCATTGAAGTATTGTTTGGAGATGGGACAAGATTTTGATGCTTTCCTAGTAGGACTTTGAATTGTATTGTGCACATACGTATCCTAAATGTGACCGAAACATGGAGTAGGGTGTTGAGTCAATTTTTAGAAGGAGAAATGTTATTGGCATTTAATAATTTAGATGGAGGACGAATACCATATACACAGGTAAAAGAAAAACTAAGGTGTGTGGTGAAACAAGCTGCAATAAGTAAAGATACATTGATGAATCGATATTGGTCTGCTAAAAGAGAAAAGGATGAGTCTATAATAAATTTTTCAATGAGATTAGATCGGTTAGCAGTATTGGCAGGAATAGACTTAACACAATCATTGTTTCAGGAAATGAAAAAATTAAAGATCTTAGGATGGACTAAGTGGAAGTTCGGCAGCAAGAGTCAAGTTTGCTTCCTTAACTGAGCCAGACTTGACAGTAGACAGAATGATAGAGATAGATGTTGAATTGTGTTTTAAGCAAGAAAAGAAACTGGAACAAGCAAGTACTAGTAAAGTCTCAGAAACAAACAGTAAAGAAAAAACAGAAGTTCAGGTGGCCATCATGGAAAGAAAAGACAAAAAATGCACATTCTGCGAAAAAGAAGGACATCTTGAAGAAGAGTGTTATAAGAAAAATAAAAGTTGTTATTGTTGTGGAAAACAGGGACATATAATTAAGGATTGTCGGAAAAGGATAGCACAAGAGAGAAACAGAGAGCAAGGAAATCGAACAGATAGAAGAGAACAACCATCAAATAACAAATTACAATGTCCTTATTGTGGAGAGGATCACTTGATGAAAGATTGTGTAGATTTTAAGAGTATTATGAGTTGGCGATCGGGAAACGAATAAATCCCTTAAGCGAGCAGGGTGGCATTAAGGGAAAGAAAGGAAACCTTGCCATTGAAAACTTAGATCACAGGTTATATGTCACCGTTGAATTTAAAAAGAAACAAATAAGAGCTTTAATAGATACCGGGGCACAACTTAATGTAATTAGCTGGGATATGATACAAGAATTAGGGAAAGGAATATCAGATACGAAATATTAAATTAGTTGGAATACATGGGGATGTGGAGAATGCTCAAGGTGAAGTGTTGTTGTCTTTTAGATTGGGTAATTATAGAGTAACAAATGAAAAATTCATTGTAAGTAATAAAATAAACCATAACATGATTTTAGGTATTGATTTCTTAAAGAAACATTTCTTAGAATTAGATTTAGTCAGAAATAGGTTAGTGTGTAGAGGAAACGAAACAGAAATTAGTATTTGTAACTTTGAATTTAATCCGACTCCTATAAGTAATGTTAAATTAGAATTAAAAAAGAATTTTATGATAAAACCTGGTTATATTCAGAAAATTGAGCTAGGTCTGGCCTCCAGAAATTCAAAAACCATATTTGTATCGGACAGAGATTTTAGGATTAGAAAATTTTCGGAAGAATGGTCTTGTTTTTGTCAAATTCTGTAAATCATGGAGAAAGAGCATATATTAATGTAATAAATTTAGGTGATGAATCATACAAACTTACGAAAGAAAATTTACAAGTCATTGCCATAGAACTTAGTACCGATGGAGAAAATTTGCTAGAAATATTAACACAAGATGAAGCGAACACAGAACCAGAAAATAATTTGAGTTTGGCCCAGAGATTTAAATTAAATGAAACGGATTTAACAGATGAACAGCAAGAGATAGTTAGTGAGAACTTTGGAAAATTACACAAGACATCATTAGTCGAGATGATAACGATGTTGGTTATACAAAACAAATGGAGCATAAAATTAGACTTGAGTGACTATACTCCCATTAAACAAAAGGTGAGAAGATTTAATCCTAAAGTACAGGAGTTAATGGATGAAGAATTAAAAGTTTTAGAAGAGCAAGGTTTGATACGTCCATCAAAAAGTCCATGGAGCAGCCCCATAGTACCAATTATCAAGAAGAATGGCAAGGTGAGAGTATGTATAGATTATCGTGCCCTAAATCCAAAGAACAATAAAAGATAGTTTCCCTTTGCCATCAGTTAATGATTGTATCTATAATTTGAAAGGTAGTATGTATTTTAGTTTATTAGATATGACTAAGGGGTATTACAATTTACCAATGGAAGAGGAGTCCAAGAAATACACTGCTTTTACGACGTCATCTAAACATATGGAGTTTGTTAGATTACCTTTCGGTTTGTGCAACAGCCCAGCGACCTTTCAAAGGCTAGTCAATCTCATGCTGCAAGATTTTTCAAAGGCACAAGTTATGGCTTACTTAGATGACATCTTGATCTTAGGAAAAAATTTTGAGGACCATTTGGTTAATTTGAGACAGGTTTTGGATAAACTTCGTGAATTTAACTTAAAAATCAAGCCAGAAAAATGTAATTTGTTTAAAAGAAAAGTTAAATTTTTGGGACAGGAAGTAAGCGAAGAAGGGCTATTACCATTAAAAGAAAATATTGAGGCGATTCAGAATGCTCCAGTACCCAGGACTGTTAAACAAGTGCAAAGCTTCCTGGGAAGTGTAAACTATTACAGACGTCACATTCCTGAAGCGGCAAAATTAATGAGACCATTGTCACAACTAACTACTGGAAGAAATATTAAATGGACACAGGAATGTCAAAATAATTTTGAACAACTAAAAGAAGCCTTAGTAAAACCACCTATATTAGCTTTTCCTGATTATATGAGTGATCAACCGTTAGAATTATTTGTAGATGCTTCTGGAACTGGAGCAGGAGCATGTTTAAAACAGAAACAAGAGGGAGAAATAAAAATAATAGCGTATGCCTCAATGTGTTTTGGGCCAGCACAGAAAAATTATAGTATTTTAGAAAAAGAATTATCAGCTTTACGATGGGGTGTGAAAGTATTTAAGACCTTTTTGATGTGTAGACGGTTTGTAATTTGGTCAGACCATCAGCCGTTAACCTATTTACATAACATGGCAGGAGTGAACGCTAGAATCGCAAGAACATTGACTGACCTCTCTGAATATGATTTTGAAATTAGATATTTACCAGGAAAATTCAATCACATTAGTGACTTTTTATCAAGATGTGTTCCTGAAAATACAGAAAGTTTAGAGTTAGATGAAGATATAGTGCCACATGGATTCCAAGTCAAGGAGATAAAAGGAGGTGGTAATGCTTTGTTTATTGCATTGGCAATATTTCTGTTTGAAGATGAAAAATCACACAAAGTAATTCGAGAAAAGGCTGTGAATGAAGTGAAAAATAATTTGAAAACATATGGTTTAGTGAAGAATGCGCAAGTAAATCAAAATTTATCTAGAATGGCAACATCTGGTACAATGGTTAGTGCTGAAGTAATAGAGGCTTGTGCAAGGTTGTACAATATCAGTATTAGAATTTACCATAGTAAAGAACAATATGTTTCATACAATGAGAATGATAATTCATCAACTAGAAAGTGTTGTTTGTTAAGTACGCATGGGGTTCATTTTGATCTGCTACAAGAATTGTCAAACCATGTGGAAGAAAGGCAAATTGAAGTAATAAATTTAATAAATCTAAGTATGGAAATGGAAGAAGTAAATTTGAAAGAAATTGTATTGTTTGAATTAGAGGAAGATGATGATGAAGAAGTGGAGGTGCGGGAAGGAAATGCAGGAAGGAAATACGGAAGAGGATTTGAATAATAACACCACAAATTCAGATAGTGAGGAAGAAGAAATTGAAATACCCGAATTACCACAATTAAGATCCAAATTAAAGTATGTGAAGGATGAAGAAAACCTAGAGAAAGAGATTAAGAACAGACAAGAAAAAAGAAAATTTATTGAAACAATTAAAATTGATTTTAGATGAAAAACAAGCGGAAGAAGAGCGAGTAAATGAAATGAAGAAAATTCATTATTTAAAACCATATATACGTTTTATTAAACAAATTTATGAAAAACAAGAAATCGTATATATAAACTATCAAGGTAAAGAACTTCCATTAATAGGATATGAGGATGTGAAAGATTTATTGATTGATTATCACAAGAGACACTATCATCCTGGTCGAGATAAAATGTTAAACAAAATAAATGAGAATAGCATGGAATCCCAACAATAGAAGGTTATGTGAACAGATAACTAGAATTTGTGTGAAATGCCAACAAAGAAAGTTGCTTCCTGCCAGACAGAAGAAACCACCTATGTGGAAAGTACAAGCAAGAAAGCCATTTGACATTGTAGCCATTGACTTAATGGAATTGCCAGAAACCAAACAAGAAAATAAGTATGTACTTGTTGGAGTAGATGTTTATTCGAAATGGGTAGCAGCTGTGGCAATACCAAATAAAACAGCTAACACAGTTTTGAGAGCATTTAGAGGAATGATAGGAACCTTTTTGAAAGACCCGTTAGAAATTCAGTCAGATAATGGTAGTGAGTTCACAAATAAAAGTTTTAAAGAATTTTTAGCACAAAAGGGAATTAGGCACAAACAAACTGTTGCCAATATGCCGCAAACCAATGGTATAGTGGAAAGAGTGAATCAAACATTATTAAACATGTTTCGAATGATTGATAACATCGAAGAATGGGATGATCATTTGGGAGATATAGTGGCAGTGTACAATCACACATATCATAGAGATCTTGGACAAACCCCAGCAGGACTGTTTTTGAATAATGTAAATAAGAAACCAGTGACAGAGCCAGTATGGAACAAGGGTCATTCTGAATATATGCCATTTAAAGTTGAGGAATTAGGTATTGAAAAAGAAGAATATTTAAGGGGCACCATATAATGAATAAAGCTATCTGAAAAATATCAAGGCCCATACCGAATCATTCGAGTCTATGAAAATAAGATCATGTATGATATACCAACACAAATATAGGCAAACTATATTATATAGGATCCATCATAAACATTTAAAAAGATGGTACGAAACCCCAGTTGATTTGAAAGAACTGAACGAAGAGGCAAAATCTGAAAACAGTGAGTTGAATGAATCTGGCGATGAGTTTGAAGGATTTACTAAAGAAGACAATCAAGGTATTTTTCAGATTAATTGGAAGAAATTCGAAAACTTAAATATTCAATTGACTAAATACTCTAAGCCTAAAGAAGACAATAGTAAAATAAATGAGGAAATAGAAAGTAGTTATGTAAGTTCTGAACATTCCAAATATTTTGACACTTATAACTTAGAATCATGGATACAAGAGGAGTTAAATTTACCAAGAGGAAGTAATAATGCATCAATTATAAGTAATGTGTCTTCAAATTCAAGTTTTTCTGGTTTTGGATTGATTTCGGATACCAGTAATAATAATTATTAACATTGAATGGAAATCTGTACACAGACACCCCTAATACTTTGCAATACAACCTAGGATAAAGTAAACCATTAATAGTAAGTATACTTAAGGAAGGGGGTGTAGTAGGTCCCCCAAGGATAAAAGGAGATCATTAAACTTGTAAGTATTTTTGTGCTTTTTGAAAGGTTTTTGGACAAGATGTAAAGTAATATTCAAAGTTCTTGTGTAAAATTTAGAGTTAAGTTTATATAAATTATTCAATTAAAATACAAAGTAAGAAATATATTGAAATAAATTAAGAAACAGAGCCTAAGTTCAATAGTATAAAATTTGCATTACATAAGAAATAAATTATAAAGTTAGTAGAAGAAATATGATAGGTTAATTTGTTGAATAAAGTTAAAGTAAACATCTAGATTGATTATCCTAAAATATAAAAAATTAAGATATTTTATATATAGGCAGGCCTAGATAAGAACATTCAAGATGGCAGAAGTTTAAAATATATAAAATTTTGTTTACAGTTTGAAAAGTCAGAAGAAAAGGAAGAAGAGGAAAAAACCATAGTTAAACAACATTTGAAAGGAATCTCTGAGCTCTGATTGGTTGTTGGACTCGCGGAGGGATACGATCGGGAATTACGAGGGTTGAACAGCATATTCTAGAGGCAGAGGCGCCATTGTTGTTTTGACTTCATACTAATCACTTGTTTTTGAAAATTAAGAATTTGTTTTTGGAAAATTTAAAACTTTGAATAGTATATAAGGGTGATTTAGTAAAGATATAAAAGATATACATTATAATATAGTATTTTATTAATAGTGAGTCAATAGACTTAGGCATATTTTGCTTATTATTATATAGTCATTAGACCTAATTGGAAGAAAATCATTAGATTTTTATTATTGAAAGAAGGTCTTTAGACTTTTGTTTTTGTTTATTGTATAAGTCCCTAGACTTCTTTTCATATTTAAAGGAGGTCCATAGACTTCTATAGTTATAATTTAAGTTAAAAGAATTTAGTATTTAATTTTGTTGAATAATTGAATATTAACTTTTATAGTTAATATAACTTAATACTGATTGCAAAACTTTAAATATTTGTTAGAGATTTAACAATTAGTTGAAGATTAAGTTCAATTATTAAAGATTAGTTTACATTTAAGAATTTAAACTTAGTATTTGAAATTAATTTGATTTGAGTTTAATAATTTTGAAAGTTTAATAATTTATTTATTTGAATTTAACTTTTTAAGACTACATTTGTTAAAGATTGGTTACATTTAAGAATTTAAATTTAGTTATTTGAAGTTAATTAGTTTTGTATTTGATAACTTTGAAATAGTTTAAGATTCAAATACGTGATTTAATTAAATAAAAAAATATATTTCATTAGAAATTTTCTATGTAAAAATATAATATAGATTATACTTAAAAATACTATTAAAAATTGTTACTTCTTCACAGATTGTTAATTATTTTAAAGACATTTCTATAAAATAAAAGTTAGAATGAATATTAAGTCTGAAATTGAAATAAAAATGGAAGAATTGGTCCCAGAATATGATTTTTCTCAGGATAATCAGGTAACGTTCAATATATATATATATATATATATATATATATATATATATATATATATATATATATATATATATATATATATATATATATATATATATATATATATATATATATATATCCTTAGTATATTATCTACCCTGTTTATGGACCATTCCGATTAATTGGGGCTAATTGCAAATTATTCTTATTAATGGTGGAATAAATGAAATAAAATATAAGAAAATTAAGATTTTAATTCCATTACTCCTTCATTACATATTGGCTTATCATAACTTTTAGAATTTTAAGAGTGAAATGTTCAGGAACAGATGGCAGCTACGTTGAATATGTTACAGCCTTACAAGAATGTATTTTCAAAACAGTAACATTTCTACACTTTTTTTTGGTAATTGTGTGATTCTATCTTTTTGAATTGATTTCCCTGCTTTGATCTCTCTACAAATTTTAGGTAATCGTAGCCAAATTTGGGAGACCCTGGCCTTAGCAAAATTCCAACCCCAGTCAGTCCCTAATACTTTTTATAAGACTTTGTATTATGAATTTCTCATATAAATATACTGTAAACTAAATAAATATTTCTATTATACAAATTAATTTGAAAGCTGACATGTGTTGATTCATTCTACCTGAAAGTGTGCAAGTAAAATTAGTTAATGAAAGGAAATTCTAAAGACTGGTAATGGTGTTTGTGTACTGTAGAGTGCTGTAGCTGTTTAATGACTAGAGAGAAAGATTATAAACAAAAATTAGGATGAGTTGATGGATGACAGAGATTCCACCTCTCCATGAATTGTATGTAAGCATATTCCATGTAAGGATGAATGAGACCTCAGGAAGGATGAAATTCTGAATACAGCACCACTACTTACGGGCAGAGCCCTTTTTAAGGAGGGGGCACATACAGAAGGAAGAAAACTCACTCAGACTCGAACCTAACGGTGGGCACAGTCTTGAAGAGAGGAAGATTAAATACAGGAGGAAAACTAGATGATAGTAGAGAGTTCCGCAGGACAGAGGTGGCTGGAAAGAAGGAGGCACCACAATTGGCTAGCCTGGTATACCAACATCCACTCATAAATCATGCAAAAGCAGGACACCCCTTGTGCAACAAGGATGATGCAGTGGTGGAAGAATGCGAGAGGCCAATTTCCTCGATCACCTGCCATTCTAATACCTATAAAAAAGAGATAGATTCACAGATGCCTAACTCTTTGAAAGCTTATTTTGGGATTGAAACAATGTGAACCTTTCTAGAAATGGAAATCCCACATATATTGAGGATATAGGAAAGTTTCTTTTGTGTTTGTAAAGATGTTGTTCAAGAAATTTTAAAGACAGATGAAGAAATTAATCTTTGAGGCATTGTTAACAACAATTTTTTCTCTGAGAAATCTGTGATCAGTTCCTCCAAGGTCTTCCCCCAAATATTAGGTATTATAGGTAGTGTAGAATGATTTTGTGAATCAATGAATTAATTTTAAGTGAAATCAACAACAATTGTGCAACATTTATACAACTCCATTAATGAAATTAGAAAGAATTGAAGCAAGAACAAATTTGATCATTTATTGATTTAAAGGATTAACGGTGGCCATCCATAAAAATCATTGCTTAAAAATAAATAGATAAATAAATAAAATGGAGAGATAAAGCAAAATAAATGAAAAGTGACTTAAAAAAGGAAGTCAGAAGTGTTACATTAAGAACAGTAGAAAGTTAGAAAAGTTTCAAAATGAGGGCCTTATGTCCCCTCCCATTTAGGTTGATGAAACTGAAGCCCCCTCCCCCCTCTAAGATATAAGAAGAGTACTCAATACAATCATTGATAATAATTTTATATAGTTAAAGTAACTCTAAAGAAGGGTGGAAAAAAATCTCAGAACCTGAAGAGAAGTGCCATCTTCTTTGATGTCACCTTGGAAACTATTGTGATTTGAGATTTCCACTACAAATGTTTTGTTTTTCTTTCCACAAATTATTTCATTATGAAAGGAAAAACGAATAAAAAATGTTTTGAAGTATTTAAAAAAATTAAATAAAAATGTTTAAAAAAAAAAAAAAAAAAAAAAAATCTTATAATTTTCTTATTATTTTGTTTATTTTTTTTTTCTTGTCTTGCTAATCTGAATAATCCTCAAATGGGAATCTTTGTTTCTTGTGTTGATAGTGGCCTTCAGATTGATTTTTTTATTGTTTTTTATCTCCATAAAGTTACTGAAATCTATTGATTGTTTTTCAGAGTTTTCCTCATATTGAATCAAACATCTCTTTACCAAATATTAAAAAGGAAGAATTAGATCAAAAAACATCTTTTATTATAAAGTTAGAAGCAGAAGAATCAGATATGGAATTTGAGTTTGATGAAGAACACCTCAAAAATAATGTCATAAAATCAGAAAATCCTCCAATGATCACCAAGAAGTTTGATGCTCAACATGTAAGGGTATATGTAGTCTATTATTATTATTATTATTATTATTATTATTATTATTATTATTATTATTTTTTTTTTTTTTTGTTTTATAGAAATTTATGAGTGTGAAAAATGTTTCTTCATTGCTAAATAAAGTAAATGAAAAGGGTTTAAAAGCACATTTTGAATCAGACGAAGAGGAATATTTTGCACAACTTTTGACTTCAAAGTTTCCTTTGCTGCTTCTCAAGTGATGGTACAATTAATTATCATCATCAATTTTCTGCTGATTAATTTGCACATATTGGCTTATAAATATCTTGACTCCACCTTCTTCTATTTTGAGTGAAAGTTTAGTAGTGGGGGACATATATATTCTCCAAGATGAATTCAAATTGCCCCAGAAACTGGAGAAAAGATAGTTACCACATCACAAATTAAGAGCTTTAAATTTAAAGTACTAGAAGTTTGCATGTCTGTTCATGTTCTCATATATTAAAAATTTTAAGTCAATATTGTGAAGATACTAAAAGGTGTCCCACTCGTTCTTGTCCCCAAATATGCGCTTATAGATATCAAAATAGTGGTTATAAGTTAATAAAATTTAGGACAAATAAACCTTAGAGTGTGAGAATGATTCTTGCATCACAACAGTGTTGGAAGTGATCTCCATTAGGATCAAGGCATACCTGCACAAACTTTTCCATGTTACGGAGGGTTGATACCAACACATTGAATGTGACAGCATCATTTGAGTGCTGAATGTTACCCTTCAGTTGTATGAGAGTACTTGGCTTGTTGCGATACACTTTCCCTTTCATCATGCTCTATAGGAAGAAATCTGGAAGGGTAAAATCATATGACTTTGGTAGCCAAAGTCCCTTGGAAAATACCGAATCTTCACAGGAGGACTTAATTTTGTACACGAAGAACTGTCATGCAAACTCTCATGATTCCATCTCACTTCTCACACACCAAGGCTTGTTCGTAACATATTTTATTAACTTATGAGCAATTCTTTGATATCTATAATCACATGCTAAGGCCGAAAACGAATAAGACTATTATTATACTATATCTTAAATATCATGTTTACACATTTGAATAAAGAATAAGGAAAAGACAATTTAATTTTTCCCTATTATAAAATTTTTAAATTATTAAAGTAATGGAAAGTTTTAAAATATACTTTTTCAATTTCATCTTCATCGTCAAATCTACACAATTTTCATCTTCAAAAATTCTTAATTGTCTCATCACTATTAAAAAGAAATTAATTAATTAAAACATTCATAAAGCTTCCAAGAGAAAATATAGCAATGGAACAAAAATTACATTTTCCTTAATGCAGAATTATTTTTCAATCAATAGAAAAATAGTTAATGTAGTTGTAATAGTTTTAATGGTAGTATTTTATCTTAATGGTAGTATTTTATCAGTTGTTGTTACAAAATAATTTTTACAGGAGAGAAATTGTTATGAATCCATTGATATGAAGAATGAAATAGAAGTAAAAGAAGAGCCTTTTGATATCGAGGAGGAAGAGGCAGCAAGTATTGATGTGAAGAGCGTGAAATAGAAGTAACAGAAGAGCCTTTCGATATTGTGGAGGAAGAGGCAACTAATGATGAACTTTTAGACAAAATTTGTACATTGGATCAAAATCAGGTATGAAGAAAATCTTTTAAGATAATTACCAAAGAGTACAAAAAAGAGTAAAATTATTTAATATTATAATATAATTTATTGTAACAACATCTTCTCTAACCTTTTCTTATCTTAAGAAATAGGTGTTGATATTACGCGGCCTATCTGCCCCTCCTACTGTCTCATTCCTTTTCATCCTGGCGAGCTGCCTTGCGCCGATGCTGTTCTCGTGCCTAATGGAATCTTCTGAATCTCTACCTTATGGCTTAAACTCCCTCTACAACTAAATTTATCTTTCTCTACTTCTCCTAACTTAAACTATCCAAAATTCTTCGAATATTTAAATCCAAAAAGAACACATTCTATCTTCACTCCCTACTGAAATATCATTTAGGTGATTTCATGTTCACCAACGCCAATGGCTTTATTAGTTCCAATATAGCTGGAAAATATTTTCTATCCGAACAACCTTGACATTATAACTCCTATATATCCCTGATCTGGTATGAAAAATTCATATTTTTTCTAACTTCTATCTCTCCTTATACTGTTAAATCTTTCCTCCTCTGGATCATGTCAATTCTTACTCCGTATCTTGTCCGTCTCTTCAAGTCTTGCAAGAACGGCCCCCGCCATCGGAGGAGACGTTTCTGGCACTTCGGTGCGGAACTGGTCTGACTTGCGGTCGTACTTTTCTGATTTCCATGGAATGATACTGTTGTATGAGTCACTCGGAGTGTGCAGGCTCATAACTGAGTATTCTCTCTATGGAGGCCTACATTCCATATTTTTAATTCCACTAAACCTAATAAACCTTGGTTTAATCTGCTTGTTCTCGTGCTATCCGCCGCAGGATGCTGCCTTCGGGACACCGTCGTCTTCAAACTCCAGAACTCATTCTTATATTTCATCCCGAATCGTCAAAATCTATTCTTCGAGTACTAAAAACTCTTCTCCGTCGCAAATGCAATAATCTTTCCTCTCTTCCTCTCGCCCTTTCTGGCATTTGCATGTCAACTCTAACTTTCCCTCTCTTTCCTCCTCTAATCTTCTGACGGTAACTGCCGTTTTGCCTTCTTAAGCTGAACTCTTTCAAACTTTTGCCTTAAATTCCCTTAACGATTCCAGTTTCCTACTCCTTCAACCCCCTCTATCATTTACCTAAATTGTAATTTCTTCTAAAGACGTCACTTGTGCTTTCAGTTAACACTAAGAAGCCTACGGTCCTGATGGTATCCCTCCTGCGGTTCTCAAAATTTGTGCTTCCGAGATTGCACTATGCCTTGGTAAACTATTTCGTCTTTCTTTCTACTTCAACCTTCCCTTCTTGCTGGAAACGTGCGCTCATTCAACCTGTGCCGAAGAAGGGGGACCCCTCTCAACCCTCTAACTATCGTCCTATTTCTTTAATCTCCGTTCTTTCTAAAGTTTTCGAATCTATCATTAACAGGAAGATTTGGAAACATCTCAATTCTTCTAATCTTATCTCTGATCGCCAGGATGGCTTTCGTAAAGAACATTCTACTGGTGATCTTCTTTCCCTACTTTCTGACTCTTTGTCCTCCGCTCTTCGGGGTTTCGGTGAATCTTTTGCTGTGGCGCTGGACATATCGAAAGCTTTCGATAGAGTCTGGCACAAAGCTTTGATTTCCAAACTTCCCTCTTTCGGAATCTATCCTTCTCTCTGTGACCTTCTCTCTAATTTCCTTTCCGGTCGTTCTATAGCAGCTGTTGTAGACGGCCACCGTTCATCCTATAAATCTATTAAATAGTGGTGTTCCTCAAGGATCTGTTCTATCCCCAACTTTTTCTAAGTTTTCATTAATGACCTTCTCTCTATTACTTCATCTCCTATCCACTCCTATTCCTGATGACTCCACCCTTCATTACTCTTTTCAATTTGAAAGACGTCCCCCCCAGCAGTTGAATAGATGCAAGAAGGATGGCCTTGGAGCAACTGACCTCTGATCTTTCTCGATTTCAAATTGGGGCAGAGAAAACATGGTCGTTTTCAATGCCTCAAAAACTCAATTCCTCCATCTCTTCTACTCGACACAATCTTCCACACAACTACGATATCTTCTTCGAAAACACAACTCAAACCTTCATCTGTTCCTCTAATATTCTCGGAGTTTCTTTTTTCTCGTGATCTTTCTTGGAAAGATCACATTATTTCTCTTTCTAAACAAGCTTCTAAGAGGTTGGGTGTTCTGAGGCGCCTTCAGTATTTCTTCACGCCACCCCAGTTGCTTGCTCTGTATAGGGGTGTTGTTCGCCCCTGTATGGAGTACGCTCGCACATCTGGGGTGGTTCCACACATACAGCTATTCTCGAAAAGGTGGAGTCTAGGGCTTTTCGTCTTATCAATTCTCCTGCTCTTACTAACTCTCTCCAATCTCTTTCTTCCCGTCGAATTTTTGCATCACTTTCTCTATACTATCGCTATTACAATGGAGATTGCTCTTCTGAACTCTCACGTCGCATACCTCCTCCATTGAGGAGGGCTCGTGCGACACGACTTTCTACACAGTCTCATCCTTTCTCTGTCCAACTCTCCGACCCCAGACTTAACCGCTATGCTCAATCTTACATGTACTCTACTGGTAAAGTCTGGAACACACTCCCTTCATCTATTTTCCCAACTTCCTTGACTTGCACACTTTTAAACGCCGTGTATCGGTCATGTCGGCCTTAATGACCATGTTTCGACTTTCCCCAACTCTGGTGGAATTGGTAGGCCTCTGGCCTTTGCCCACCAGAGGAGAAATAAAAAAAAAAAAAAAAAAAAAAATCGAAAATAAAATTTAATATATACATAAATATATAAATATATATATATATATATATATATATATATATATATATATATATATATATATATATATATATATATATATATATATATATATATATATATATATATATATATATATATATATATAAATTATATATCCACGTTTCCACTTCCCACTCTGTGGGGTGGTGCCCACCATAATTCCTTACAAACTCCAATGCCATACCTCTCATCCCCTCTCACAATCGCTCTCCATCTCTGTCCTCTGCAAGTCACCTACTCTCGTCTAAACTCAAACTCCTTCCTCCAAAATTCTTTTTCACCCCATCCATCCATCTCCGCTTTGGTCTTCATCAAACTTTTCTCCCTTCCTCCTCGGATCTAAAATACTAAGAAGAAAAGAGAAAGGACACCAGTAGAGTATTCCTTTTGAAAGCAATATTTGTTATCAAAGAAAATATTAGAAAAATTGAGAAGTTTTCATAACTTCCTGCTAAGGATAGATTCGAAAACTATAGAAAGAACAGACTTTAAACTATTAGGACAATAGATATAGGGTCGAGAGGGGTTCTCCTTTATCGGCAAAGGCTGAATGAGTTTACTTTTCCAGCAGGAAGGGAAGGTCATAGTAGAAATATAAGTAGCTAGTTTATTAAGGCGGGTGCCTCATAAGCAAATTTTAAAAGCACAGGGGAAAACATCAGGACCATATGCATTCTTAGTGTTCGTTTATAGAAGCAGAAATAACATCATTAGAAGAAAT
>SEYY01018069.1:0-21222 GCA_009176605.1 Armadillidium nasatum
TATATATATATAATATATATATATATATATATATATATATATATATATATATATATATATATATATATATATATATATATATATATATATATATATATATATATATATATATATATATATATATATATATATATACAAAAACTTTTGTGAAAGCTTTTATTTTAAGGTAAATTTTTTTTAGCTCAGATTGAAAAAAAAAAAAAAAATAAAAATAAAAAAAAAAAAAAAAAAAAAAAAAAAAAATTTATTTAATTTATATTATATTTAATTTTTTATATTTTTAAGCCTATATCAAGTTTAAAAATATTGTTCGGTAAAGAATATCTCCTATTAAGAAGCTTGAACCCAAAGCATTAACAGGTAAAGTGATCGACACTGTTCAAAATCAATCGGTCATCTAACGTATTTTCTTATTATAACCTAATGCAGATTTTATTACTGATATTTTGAAAACTTACTTAAAAGTTTAGATTTCATTGCTCTTTAGGCCTATAAAATAAAACAATATTACAAATGCATGCCACCCGACCAGTGAGTATTGTTAATTAAGTGTAAGACCTTCCGACATTAACATGGCCTGTTTTTTAAATGAACCTCTTTATATAAAAAAGATGAGTGACAACCATACGCCACTACGATTTACTGTGTTAACGACTTGAACGAGTTTTGAAAAAATGTCAACCACTTTACTTTAAGAAAATAAAATGTTGATGTTTTGGACAACAGATAATGTCGTCGATTTAGGCGACTACTTGTTTTTGAAATTGTCTGTCAACAATTGGACTACTTCCATCTATTATCAACAGCAATATTATAAATGCATGACTGGCAGCGAATGGTATCTGGCTGCAAAGTGAGAGGAGCATAGCTAAAAAATCCTATCAAGGGAGTCCTTAAGTTACCTACCTGTATTATGAATTATATATATGAATATTCGTAAGATATAAGGGAAATTGGCAGTGAAGGGCTGTGCACCTCCCGGTTGGGACTTCATTACCCACCTGCCATACTTTAATTGTATAGCAGTAGATTCAAATGGGTCATATTATAGTGAAAATATTTAAACTTGAAATAGGCATAAAAATGTGAAAAAAGAAAAAAAAAATTTTTTTGATAGTGAGTATGACCTGTCTATGTAAAACGGATACATTACTAAAAATCTGTGCGACTTTATGAAAGTCTTGAAAAAAAATATTCTATTTGAAAAAACAATTTTTTAAAAAATGTAAAATTTTTTCTGAATGTATATTTTTTATACTGAAGTAAACATATAAAGACATAAAAAGATTTAACTTTAAATATGTATATTTAAAAAGTGAAGGAAGAGAAAGAGAACCTTGAGTAATCTTGAAAATAATGTAAAATATCATAGAAAAAGAAATTTGTAAAAAATAAAAAAATAAAAAAATTATAAAGGTAAAAAAATATATATATATATATATATATATATATATATATATATATATATATATATATATATATATATATATATATATATATATATATATATATATATATATATATATATATATATATATATATATATATATATATATAGGGGCATTCCAAGACAAATCACTGCAGAAAATGAAGAAAATTAACCATCATGTCTCAGATTTGGCTTTAATTTCGCTTACTGAGATCTTTTATGCCCTAAAACCATTTCTAAAAATTATAGCTTTCAATGACCAATACTTTAAAAGTTAAAGGGGGGGGGGGGTTAAAGCTTTAAATATATATATATATATATATATATATATATATATATATATATATATATATATATATATATATATATACAGAAACACCACTCACGGGCAGAGCCCTTTTCATGCACACACAGAGGAAGAAAACTCACTCAAACACACCTAACGCACATCCCTCAGGTAAGCACAGACGGAAGCCTTGAAGAGTGGAAGATTAAATGCAGGAGGAAAAATAGAAGAAGGTAAAGAGTTCCACAGAACAGAGGTGGCTGGAAAGGAGGTACCACAACGAGCTAGCCTGGGATTTCCACTTCCACACACAATTGCTGCGAATGCAGGTCACCCCTTGTGCATAGAGGACGATGCACCGGTGGAAAAATGCGAGAGGTCAATTCCCTCGAGCACCTGCCATTGTAGTACCTATAGAAAAGAGATAGTGCGCCAACGTCACGTTGCAGAGATAGGGGGTCAAGAGAGTTTGAAAGTAGGGGACAGTTTATTAATCTTTTAGCTTTAGACTCAACCCTATCCAGAAGAGAGGAGGAGCCGGAGCCCCCCAGATGTGAGAACAGTACTCCATACAAGGGCGGATAAGACCCTTATATATTTGGAGTAACTGCTCAGAAAAAAAAAATTCTCGCAACCTGAACAGAACTCCCAGCTTCTTAGAAGGCCGCTTTAGCAACCAATTGTGATATGAGGTTTCCAAGACAGTTTATTATGTTTAGACCAAGAATGTTAATGTTATTTACAGGTGAGACGGGAGAGCCGTCGAAGAGGATAGGAAAGTTGGGAGGCGTTTTTGAGAGGGAAATGTGAAGAAGTTGAGTTTTTAAAGTGTTGAATTTCACAAGGTTGCTATGATCCCACCGGGAATTCCAATCCAGATCGGCAAGAATAGAATCGGAAAGTTGAAGACAAGAAGCAACTCTAGAACAAAAGATGGAGCAGATTTGAAATGAGTAGAAGAATGCAGAGCTGAGTCATCAGCATAAGAGTGAACAGAGTTAGAAGAGCAGTTGAGAAGATCGTTAATGAAAAGTAAGAATAAAGTTGGATATAAAACAGAACTCTGAGGGACACCACACTTCACAGAAAAAGAGGAAGAGATCGCTCCATCTACAATTGCCGCAATGGAACGATCTGACAGAAAACTAGACAAGAGTAAGCAAAGGGAAGGAGGAAACCCAAAGGAAGGGAGCTTGGAGAGCAGCAACGCATGCCATACCCGGTCAAAAGCCTTGGATATATCAAGCGCCACCACACAAGATTCGCCGAAATCCCTAAGGGCAGAAGACCATAGATCAGTAAGATAGGAAAGTATGTCACCAGTTGACCTCGAGCGTCGAAAGCCATACTGGTGATCTGAGAGAAGAGAATGAGAGTCCAAATGACCCAAGAAATGAGAGCTGAGGAGAGTTTCAAAAATTTTAGACAGAACACAAGTGAGAGCTATAGGATGATACTTAGAAGGGTTAGAACGGCTACCTTTTTCGGGATCGGCTGAACAAATGCACGCTTCCAGCATTGAGGAAAAGTATTAGTATTAAGGCATAGAGAGTAGAGCTGAACAAGGACAGGCGTTACTCGACTCGGAAACACACTCCCTCAGAACACGAGGGGGAACGCCATCCGGGCAACTAGCCTTCCTAATGTTCTTAGATTTCAGGATCCCATGCACCCGATCATGAGTAATTACAGGTAGAGACATGGGACACCTGAGAGGAAAAGAAGTAGGAGGGATGCCAGAATCGAGCAGGGTGGAATTAGATGAGAAAAAGAGGCTGAAGAGATTAGACTTTTCAGTAAGTAGGAGTATTAGCTACAAAACCATCAGAGGGAATAAGAGGAGGAAAGGCAGATTTACAGAAGTTATTAGAGATATTTTTCTCAAGAGGCCAGAAATTTTTATCAGTAGGAGAGCATGGAGGTCAGCGCACTTACTTTTTATGAAAGAATGTTTACTCAGTCGAAGAACATCCCTACAACGATTTTGAGCTGAATGAAAATTTGCAAGAGTGATAGGAGAAGGAGAGTTTTTCCATTCACGATAAGCATTGTCTCTTACCCGAAGGGCAAGAGAACAGTGGCCATCGAACCATGGATTTTAAGGAGAAAAAGATTTAGTTGAAGATGGAATGAATCTGCTCATCTCATCAAAGATCACAGCCCCTAAATTTTCAGCAGAGACAGAAGCATCCCACGAGATAAAGCAAGATTCACTCCAATGGTAGTTAGCAAAGAAGCGACGCATTGCCCCCAAATTAAATAATCTCATTTTGAGAAATTATGTAACACCAGAAATGAGATTCCCTAGAGACAGTCACTAACTAGTACTACTGTTACTAATAATAATAATTAAAAAATGACTCACCTCTTATAACACCCATGATTAGAGGATGGGGGATAGCTGACTTGATGTGCAATGACTGTTCGTATAAGGCCTAAAAATAAATAAATGAATATTACATACATAGAAATAAATAAATAAAAATTCATGTCACCTGTTCACCTTCATTGCTTACCTTCAGTTTTTTATTATTTTTCTGAGATGTATACATTTGAATTTCAAGAGCATATATCTCCAGTAGTTGAGTCCCTTTTTTCAAATCATCTTCACCTTCATCAGTCTAATAATAATAATAATAATAAAATTTTCAGGTTATATATTATATATATATATATATATATATATATAATATATATATATATATATATATATATATATATATATATATATATATATATATATATATATATATATATATATATATATATATATATACTCTTGGACCTTCTCATAAGAAGGGTCACATTGCTTCCAGGAACCAAGTGACAGCCACTATGAAGGAGGGTGGTACAGATTTCTCAGAGAGGAGAAATGATAGCGAGTTCTGAATTATGAAGGTAGGGGCACTTCAGGAGGAGGTGCTTTGTTGTCTTTGGTTGATGTAGACATCTCTGGCAAAATGGTGATACTTTGCTTTGTATTCCGGATCTATGTTTGTTTGCTTGTAGGTTAGGGTGGTGGTGACCAGACCTCAATCTGGTTAGTGTAATTAGGGGTTTTCCATGGTAGTGTGTTTTATATAACTGGGGGGGATGTGCATTGATTGGGTGCTATTGAAATAATTTTGTAATGCATGTGTATGTGCTTATTTAGTGAGATGATGTTTGTGGGAGGGGGAATGGTTCTGAGGATGCTACCATAGTATAATGCATGTGATGATGATGGTGATTTTAGGCATTGCCTTGAAGGTTTTAGTAGCGTGGGTGATGGCTCTAGAGTGCTGGAATAGAATTGAGTGCCAGTCGTGTCTAAGTGCTCTCAGATAGGGATGATTTTTGTTTATTCATGTAAGGTATTGAATTGGGGTACTTTTAGTGCAGCCTGTAGTCTGGAATGCTTTTTTATTTTTTTCAGTTTCTCTGTTTGAAGGGAGGCTGCAAGGTACCAGGGTGTTTATATACTATAGTAAGTGGTTAATTCATTGCTAAAATTGCTTTGTGACAGTGCCCATAAAATGTTAATTTCCTATTTGCAGTGTTAGTTATGTTTAGTGATTTGAGAAGGTAAAATAGGTGTCATATGAGGCTTTTTTATTTTTTTCAGTTTCTCTGTTTGAAGGGAGGCTGCAAAGTACCAGGCTGTTTATATACTATAGTGAATGGTTAATTCATTGCTAATTTCCTATTTGCAGTGTTAGTTATGTTTAGTGATTTGAGAAGGTAAAATAAGTGTCATATGAAGCTTTTTTATTTTTTTCAGTTTCTCTGTTTGATGTCTATTAGTGTTGAGGATTTTTTGGGGAGTTATTTAGTTTGACCTGGGGTTGGATGAATGATTGATGTCTATCAGTAATAATTAGAGTGTTGAGGATTTTTTTTGGGAGAGGCTGTCATTCTGTTGGATACTGTCGCTAGGTGCCCAGTTGCTCAATCACTTGTTAAGCTGTACCTTGGATTCAAACAAGACAGTCTTATTTGACCGGATGCACTTGTAGCTGTCAATTAAATAATTGAGGAAGCTGTGCGAGAGATCTCCTCTGGTTAATTGTGCATGCTTTTTAAGCTAAGTCTGTGTGCATGAAGCATAAGTATAAGAAATAAGTGGTACATTTACCACTTATTTCTAGTTAATCAAAACAGTCTGTGATCAATTCAAGTATTTGTTGAATTTAACTAAATCTTATACAAATATTCATATTTGTATAAGTGACAGAAACTTATTTATTAAACCATACACAAATATTTATATTTGTGTATGTGATAGATTTACTTTAATTAAACCTTATACAAATATTCATATTTGTACAAGTGATATAAATTTATGTATTAAGCCATACAAAAATGTTTATATTCATGTATGAGATAGTAAGTTACTTATTAAAACCATACACAAACATTTATATTTGTGTATGAGATAGAAATTATTTATTGATTCCATACACAAATATTTATATTTGTGTATGAGATCAGAATTTGTATGAGTATACACAAATATTCATATTTGTGTACGCAATTTGATTTTTTTTATTTGTAAGTTGCTGGATTATACAAAAATATTTAGATTTTTGTATGTAATTAATAGTTTATTTGCTGTTGTTACAATTCTGGTTGCACAGTTTACATTAGTAAATAGATCCCAAATAATCTTTCATAAACCAGCATCAATAAAAAATACTCTGCATTTGGTCTATGAGCTGGCATGTGTGTCGACAGGTATGCATATAAATGCATATGGGTGTGTTGTGTTGCAGAGTCTGTATATATTACATTAAATTTATATATTCGTTGGGTGCTTCTTCATTTAGTAGATAGTGTCCCAAGTTTTCCAATAGTTTGGTCTTAATTGATAATCATTGTTAATTGTCACAAGAGTCTTAGGAGTGATTGGTTATTCTGTCAGACTGGTAACTCTTCATTTGATTCACCTGGGACAAATTGAGAGTGGAGAAGCTTTGAACAGGAGGATCCTTATGTTATTATTTAACTGAGGTGAACATTAGAAAAATAGACAGTTAGAAGCCACACCTGCCCATCGAGACTGTCCCAGTCAAAACAAATAATAATAATAATGGTACTAATACATGTAACAAAGACTAGGTCTATCCTATCCTAGTTATCAGTTCATTCATGAAAAGATAAAAATAAAACTAAGCCCCTACATATATTTAGTACTAACTATTTATGTTATATAACTAACAACTACAAAACTAAATAAATATTAGAAAAATAAGACAGTTAGAACGCACACGGGCCCATTGAGACTGTCCTAGCCAAAACAAATAATAATAACAATGGTACTAATACATGTAACAAAGACTAAGTCTATCCTATCCCCACCAAGTTGGCTTAGTCTAGTTTATATACTAAAATATCTAGTAATAGTAAATGTTGAAAGAGAATCACAGTTAACAATCTCCTGTGCCAAGCCATACTAAAAATTAACAACCCTATTACTGAAAGTATTTTCTTAGATCGAGATGGCAAATTTTCTTATTATGTCCTCTAGTTACTCTTCCATGGTCCACTATGAAGTATTTTTCAATCTCTGTATTACTGTCAGATGCAAATATTTTGTAAACTTGTATCATATCCCCTCTGAGAACATCTCTAACTCCTTCAACCTCTCTTCATAGCTCTTATTTTCAAAGCCAGAAATCATCCTTGTTGCTCGACGTTGTACTCTCTCCAGCATATCTATGTCTTTTCTTAAATGAGGAGCCCAAACTTGTGCACAATACTCTAATGCTGGCCTAACATAGCTATTATATAGCTTCCTTATAACCTCTTTGCTCCTGTAAACTATATTGCGATTTTTATACCTAACATCTTATTAGCTCTATTCCTTACTTCCAAACACTGATCACCCACTTTCAGATTACTGCTAATAATAACACCAAAATCTTTTTCTTGGTACACAGTCTCAAGCCAATCCCCATTCATATCATAATTAAATCCTTCATTTGAGTAACCTACATGAAGAACTTTGCATTTTTTACTATTAAAATTTATTTGCCACTTATTTGCCCATCCAAGGAGTCTATCTAGATCACCTTGAAGCTTTATACATCCATCATTATTCCTTACTGAGGTGACCACTTTGGTATCATCTGCAAACTTAGAAACCTTACATTTAAGACCTTTGTCTAAATCATTTATATATATGAGGAACAATAGTGGTCCCAGCACAGAACCCTGTGGAACCCCACTCTTTACTGTTTCCCATAATGACTTATTTCCATTCAGTAGTACACACTGCCTTCTGTTCTTCAACCACTCTTTAATCCAACTTGTGCACCACTCCACTTATACCACAGTGTGACAACTTTTGCATCAGCCTTACATGGGGTACCTTATCAAAAGCTTTGCTAAAGTCTAAATATATAACATCAACTGGATCACCCCTGTCTATACATTCAGTAATATATTCCATAAATTCTAGAAGGTTAGTCTGACATGATCTACCCTTTCTAAAACCATGCTGGGAGTTATGCAATATCATTTCATCATCCGAAATGTTTCTTTATGTGTCTTTTCAGTAACTTTTACAGCCAGAGATGTTAAACTAACTGGCCTATAGTTCCCTAAATCTTCTTTACTACCTTTTTTAAATATGGGCACCACATATGCTGCTTTCCAGTCCTCAGGTACCTCTCCAAAAGCAATAGATCGCTTAAAAATCAAATACAGTGCCTTTGCAATACTGCTACTCATTCCCGGTACCCACTGGACCCGCTTATTTGGGTCAATATGTTCTAGTAAAGATTTAATTTCATTTAACTCAATTTCAAATGCTGTACACCTATTTATTACATGTATACTAGAGCTATTAGTCTCTAAACTGTTATCCAATCTTTCCTCAGTAAACACTGATGCAAAATAAGCATTGAAAATATTAACCAATTCCTTATCTGAACTTACTAAATTCCCATCAATTTTAATTGGGCCAATTTTCTTATCCTTACTTTTAAATTTATAGAAGCTAAAAAACTTTTTCAGGTCTTTATTACTATTCCTTGCCAAATTAATTTCTGCCATTCTCTTTGCTTTTCTTATTGACTGGTTAAGTTCATTCCTAATTCTCTTATAATGTTCCAAATCTTCCTCCCTACTCCTACCTTTGAATATTTTAAAACATCTACGCTTTTCACTGATTTTCTCTTTTATCTCTCTATTCCACCAACTAGGTTTTCTCTTTGCCACCCTAATAGGGTTTATCTTTAAAACACACAGACTGAATGTTAGTCCAATATTTGCTTGAAGTATTCCCACATGATGAAACAATTTTGACTGTTAAACTCCTTATCCCAGTCAATTTCATTAAGCATTGCTCAAAATTTGCTAAAATCTCCATTTCTGAAATCTAATATTTTTTCCCTATTGACTTGCAATTTTTGGGCCCAGACCTCACATTCTTAAGTTAAATCTAATAATATAATGACCACTAGCTCCTAAAGTCTCCTGGACTTCAATATCATTCTCTGTATTTTCATCATTTTGTTAATATTAAATCTAACAAGTTCTGCATGCCTTGTGGGTTCTTGAACCACCCTTTTTTTTTTTTTTTTCCACATCACCACCACTCATGGGCAAAGCTCTATTCAAGGAGGGGGTGTTAGAAGAAGAAAAATAAAATGAAAGAAAGTAAAAAAAAAAAAAAAAAAAAAAAAAAAAAAAAACTACAGTTCCCACCTAAAGCAAATTTCTTACGTTAGCGTAGATGTGGGCTTTGAAGAAATTGAGATTAAATTCGGCAGGAAACACAGAAGGTGGGAAAGAGTTCCACAAAAGAAAGGTGGCAGGGATGGAGGAGGCACAACAGCTGGAGTTGCTTATGTCTATCTATGCAAAATTGATGCGCAGACAGTGCACCCCTTGTGCTACGAGGACGTTGTAAAGGAGGTGGAGGTATACGGGTGGATAGTTTCCTCGAGCATTTGTAGCTGTAGTACCTATGGAAAAGAGACAAGGCACCAATGTCACGTCACAAAGATAAAGAGTCAAATGAATTAGAAAGAGCTGAACAGTTTATAAGTCTTTTAGCCTTTGACTCAAACCTTATCCAAAAGACGGGTGAAACCACAGTCACCACAGATGAGAGCAGTACTCCATACAAGGGTGGATGAGCCCCTTGTATAATTGGAGTAACTGAGAGGAAGAAAATTTTTTCCGCAGTCTAAACAGAACTCCCAACTTCTTTGAAGCCACCCTAGCAACCATTGTGATATGAGGTTTTGAAGACATTTTCTTGTTTATGTGTAGGCCAAGGATGTTTATATGATTTAAGTTTAAGGATGTTTAAAGCCTTTGGCCCAATTAAGCAGCTGCCCCAATTAAATGAACTAATAATTAATTCTAAAATAACATATATAATACTGGGTAAATAAGTAGGTACCTATTTTAATACTTTATTAAACCAAAATCAAACATTATCCGCACTACCATTTTGGCTATGAGCTTTTTTTTAATTTTATTTTTGTGTCTTGCTTTCCATCAAGACAATCAACAATCAATTGCTTTAAAATTGTTATGGCCAAGCTTTTTAATGGATCGCTGATATTCACACCCCATCCGGTAACTATAGAAAACCACTGATCTAATTCTTCTAAAAATTCTAAGTTTCAAAAAGATCTGTGGACTGAAAATAAGAGCTAATATATCTAATTTAAAAAGCCATTTGCAAAGGCAACATCCTTAAATCTTTAAAATAGTAGAAGAAGAAAACCAAAGTAAGGATACACAAGTTACCCAAAGCTCTTCATGTATTCAATCTTCAATTTCAAGATTTGTAACAAGTCAAAAGGTGACAATATCAATGACAGCTGAAAAATTTAAAACATATCCAAATGGTTGTAAATGAAGAAATACCCTAAAAATTCTAATCCACTCCAGCATTTACTGGGTTAAATGGAGAATTAGCCAAAAAGTTAAGCATTTCAATAGAAGGCATGATGTCAGAAAAATGGATCTAATTGGAGTGCCCTTTCAATTTGCTGTCTAATTTTTAGGTAGATTTTGAGGATGGAAAATTCGGTTAGTATTTGAGCTGGCAAGGTGAAATTTGCAATGCATTATGACATCAGCTTCTCAAAGCCTTTCATTCAGTAGCTGCATCATACTAAATTATGAGGGAAATTGCTTGTGAAAAAATGTTTCAGTTACATTGTCATCAAATTGTGGAGAATATATTGCATTATAACTTTTAATTGTTAAACTATGTTATTCCACACAAAATAATGAGCTTAAACAAAGTTTTATCATTGTAGTTATATTGTTATAAACAACATAACAAACTTGGCTATTTTTTATTTATTTTCCAGGCAACAGAGGTGGTATTTAAGAAAGTAGCTCTACAGCACCAACTAAACTAATTATGAGGTTGAAACTTTGCAGGTTTCCATGTATATCCTGTAAAAATTTCATCAAAATTGAAAAGTCGAGCAGGAATCCTTAGGTTATTTGACATAGAATGAGTCTTTTAATTAATTTATCTAATATATATATATATATATATATATATATATATATATATATATATATATATATATATATATATATATATATATATATATATATATATATATATATATATATATTAATAAAAAGTCGTTATAATTAGTTTTAACATGAGTCACACCTTACCTGACAAGACTGGTGAAGTTGCTTTAAAATGCGCGAAAGACGAGTGAAATCCTCCCTGTCATAGTACAACTTGCCTAATTTAGTGTTTGTCTTAAACCAGAGTCTGTCATTCTTGGCATCTTTCAATGCCTCTAATGTAGTTTCATAAAAATCTTGCAACAACTCCATCTAATAATAATAATAATAATAATAATAATAATAATAATAATAATAATGAAAAACTAAAACAAAAAAATTTCAAGCTTTGAAATATACTTACATTTTTTGATGTTGATATGTAATCTAAAATAGAATTTATAGACTTCTCACTGTAATTTCTTGTCACTGCTGATTTTATATAAGTTAGAAGTTGTTTATACCTTGTCATCATCTCTTCATAGTTACCCTTAATAATAATAATAATAATATAGGCAGGATTTTATTATTAATTTTATATTTAGGATTTTATTATATCTTTTGAGAATGTTATTATTCATTGTATAGTTTATACTTTTAAATAATTTCAAATAATAACTTGGTCTCCAGTTTCCAATTTCTTTAATAATTACAGTAAATCTGCAAGTCCTTAACTTAAAAGGTAATAGTATTGCATGTGGTTTATTTATTATATATTTATTAATTGTTTTTATAGGTTCGTGTTGCATGTGTGAGAGGGAGAGAAAATGAAAGGCTGAAAGGTCTTATCGTTGTTGACTGGAACAGTCTGGAAAGGCCTGTTTGGTTTCTGCCTGTGTTTATCTTTTTCTGTTCTTATGTAAAATATGCAAGTATGTATATAAAACAACTGTGAAATAGAGTGACCTGATAGACTTACTCTATACATTGACTGTTCTACATACGGTATCCACAATAGTTAAGAAATAGAAGGTAATTAGTTAAAACTATTGTAATTTCACTGAAGATAACATGTGCATACCATTTTAAAATTGATTTTAATCATCTGCTTCAAAGCCTTAAAACCCCATTCTCCTTTGTCTCCTGCTTCAAGATCTAAAACTCGCTGAAAAGAAGCCAAAGCAGTTTTAGGAGCTTCTTCTTTCAATGCTTTACTGTTATAGTATTGGTTTTCAAGATCTACATCAGGTTCACTGTTGCTATCTTCTGAATACTCCTGAAGACAGAGAAATCAATCATCAGTATAAATTAATAAATAAAGAGGATATCTTCATACCTTATTTTCACTTCAAATTTTGTTTTCTATTTGTACTCTTCTATGATTTAAAAAAAAAAAAAAAAAAATTAAAATTATGTTCATGAGGATTTTCAATGTGATTGAAATTAAATTTATTTCATTTTAAAAAGATTATAGAGTAAAAACTTTACATTACATCCAATTTATTTTATATAAATCATTGTAGTAAACATTTCGTCAAAAATAATACTGTTGGATTTTCTTTACTCCAAATTATTTAATTATCTCCAAAATAAAAATGTTTTACATGATTAATGGTACTTTATAGAATTTATTTTTTAAGAGTCCTATTATACCAAATTTTTTTTTCTCTTTCAAATGTTGCGAGATATATTATCTTTAACATGATTTTATATATTTTTAAAGTTATCGAAGCTAGTCAAAAAGAATTTTAATGTATTTTCCTAATTCTTATGTTTATTTTTTAAGTTTAATCTCTCAATTTTTAATGCTAAAAATTTTAGAGATACACTTACCAGATCATATTCAACTTCATCATCACACATAAAATCATCCTCACCATCAGACATATTAAATTACTTTTTTAAGTTTTAAAACCTGTCGGCAATAAGATATAAAAAATAAAAAAAAAAAAAAAAAAATGTTACATA
Source organism: Armadillidium nasatum (assembly GCA_009176605.1). Taxonomy (NCBI): domain Eukaryota; kingdom Metazoa; phylum Arthropoda; class Malacostraca; order Isopoda; family Armadillidiidae; genus Armadillidium; species Armadillidium nasatum. The sequence continues at coordinate 13,158 of SEYY01018069.1, forward strand.
AAAAAAATAATTGTTTATATATATATATATATATATATATATATATATATAATATATAATATATATATATATATATATATATATATATATATATATATATATATATATATATATATATATATGCTTACATTAATAATTATTCCACAATTAATCTAAAATTTATGAAATAATTATGCAGATTAGCCAATTAGATTAAAAGGAGTTTAAAAGAGTAAATATGCATCCACCATAGGACTTATTTTTTTTATTTTTAAAGTTCACACCTCACAGCATTTGCTTTTAAAGTAGTGGACTATAATAGAAAGAAAATATGCCTCCTGTTATAAAACACTTCTTGCTATTATAAAAATTATAATGTCAAAAAGTATATCAAACCATAATACTAAATAAAAGTTGTTGCCCTGTCCCTCCTCTAAACAATATCCAAAAATATAAAAATTAGTATGTAATGTTTTTTTTTAAATAATTTTTTTCTCTGGAAGGGTACGATTTTTGCAATTTTTCTTTCAAGTGCTTTTTTTTCTAACTCATTTATATTAAAAATTGTTCCCACTAATGTAAGAAATTGAGGCTAAGATTATTCAGTTAAATTTTCAGCTAATGTGGACCAGTGGTTTAACCCTGCTATTCATTTTTTTTCAACTTTGGTTCAAATAACTTTCAAACTGTTATAGGCTCAGAAAATGCTTGAATGAACTTAGAACTTTGGGAAAAATTGCATATATCCTGAAAATTTCAGCTCAATCAGTAAAATAATAAAAAAAAAATTTCAAACAAAATATAAGAAAATTAAGATTTTTCTTCTTATTTTTCAATATTTTTTTTTCCTTTTGACTGCTCCTCTTTTGCTTGTGAATGTTCATCTTTGTGTTCTGATTTTAGATACCCCCATAAAGATTTGGTTAAAATTTTTTTACTTGGGGCACCCGGAGATCCTCTTCTAATTTCCTGACTGCACATGTTACATTTAGCTATTTCGAGTCCTATCCTGAAACATTGTAAAAGAATCCCATACTGCTGAAGTTGATCTTTTAGCCATATTGACTGAAAGTATAAACAAAATAATAATTTTGAAATAATGTTGCTAAATGATACAAGTTTGATCAATAGTAAATAACAATGATATGTATAAATACAGGTTATATTGATAATTTTATATCTTACATTTTTTTCCAAACTTTACCTTAGGGTCTTACGTAGGTAAACCTTTTAAATCACTATTATGAATCAAAAAAAAAAAAAAAAAATTCAAAAATTTTTGTACTTTTTTTAAAACTTTTATTATACAAAATCTGTAATTTGTTGAAATTTTTTCAGAGAAAATGCATATCATTAATTTAAGTGAATTTTGGCTATTCTAATCATTCCTTATAATTAAATAAACCCCAATTAAATTTATATCTAATTTTCTTAACCTAAAATTTCAGTGCTTTTAACCTCTACAGATTTTAGGCAACCCCAGCCAGAGTCCCAGCCCTGGTCAAATTTGGGAGACCCTGGACCCGGCAAAATTCCAGCCCCAGTCGATCCATTTACATCCATTTACTTACATATATATATATATATATATATATATATATATATATATATATATATATATATATATATATATATATATATATATATATATATATATATATGGTTAGGTTAAGAAGCTTCCTGAGCTTCGATATTTTTTACATCAATATTTTGAAATTTCAATTTTAATCAGTATCTCATTGCAACGTTCTTGTATAGGTTAGGCCTGTATTTTACGGCAACTTCGGTAGTTCAAGTCATGAAAAGTTGAACTAAGTACGCTAGAAAACTAAATAATAATAATTATAAAAATAATTAGAATATTTGAATAGGCATATCGATGTTTCGATATATCGAATTTAATTAGTATTTTACTATAAAATCAGAAAGCTTCTTAACCTTTACCATATATATATATATATATATATAATATATATATATATATATATATATATATATATATATATATATATATATATATATATATATATATATATATATATATATATATATATATATAGGTAAAGGTATAGAATGTTTCTGAGTTTCGATGTTTTGAAAATATCGATATATCGAAACATTGATATGCCTATTCAAATATTATTCTAATTATTTTTATAATTACTATTATTTAGTTTTCTAGCGTACCTAGTTTGACTTATCATAACCTGAACTACCGAAGTTGCCATAAAATACAGGCCTAACCTATACAAAAACGTTGCAATGAGATACCGATTAAAATCAAAATTTCAAAATATTGATAAAAAATATCAAAACTCAGAAACATTCTATACCTAAGTGATATATCATATATATATATATATATATATATATATATATATATATATATATATATAGTTTCATGACGAATAGTAAAGAAATGGTGATAGTATAGACTATCCTGAGTAAATTTGTTCTTATAAACATACTGTATATCCAAGTTTCAATAAAAAGTAATTTTAGTTATAGGATTTGTTGATCTTACACTATTATAATAGCTACATTGAAATAAAAAAATTAATTTTTACTATAAAATATTTCCACTGTATTCATAATACATTGCAAGTTATACATTATAAAACTCAATTGAATTAACACAAGTGATCAAAGTCAGGTTACAACTTACAGGTTACATGCAGGTTACATAATTTCACATCATACAGGAAAATACACAATTCAAGTACAATGTGAATTTTATAATAACTTACATTGTATTTATGAAAACAACAGAATTAATTTGCAGTAAAATTTTTAATATTCACAGTAACTGGTATAACACAGTGTAATTATGAGTTGATTTCATGGGTTCAAGTATCATTTATGAATCAGCATTTAAAGAACCTTTGCAATTTTAATGGTATGAAGTATTTAGATTTTTTGAACAAGTTTTATAAAAAGAATATATTCTAAAAAGATAACGAGTCCACCTTAGTAGAAAAGGTATCAAAATTTTTAGTGAGGAAATATAGGAATCATATAGGTTGGGAAACTAAATAAGGAATATTAGAACATTAGAAAAATATAAATCAAATGGGCCTATAAAGACTGTCCCAATGAAAACAAATAATAATAGTAATATTAATACATGCAACAAAGAATGTCTATCTTATTCCTAGTTATCTGTTCATTCATACAGATAAAAATAAAACTAAGCCCCTACATATGATTAGTAAACCTAATAAATGACATAATAAAATTACACATGCAATGAAATAACAACCACTACAAAACTGCCTAGGCTTAGTCACAAGAAGCTAGTCAAAAATTCATAGGCTTAGTCACAAGCTTACCTAAAATTCATACATACCCACCAATTTTGCTTACTCAAGTTACTATATGATACCTAAACCATCTATATATCTAGCCTAAGGTGACCATCTATCAACAATTTTTTTAGGGGGTAAATCAGGATGGATAATAGTATTTTATCCAACTTTTATTTAAATTAACAAAAATATATATATATTTTTTTTTGTAGAATCGTATTTCTTCTTTATATTAAAAATCACCCTTCTTTATACTCTGAAAACCCTTACGAGCAGGGTATTTTTTTTTGGGGGGGGCAATGTTCAGAAGTGTCCCGAATTTTGGTCAGAAAAATAAGATCACCCATACCGTGGATCACCTTAATCTAACTCCATCTTAAATGCTGGAAGAGAATTACCACAGTCAACAATCTCCTGTGGCAATCCATTCCAAAAATTAACAATCCTATTAGAGAAAAAATATTTTCTTTGATCGAGATGGCAAGACTTTTTAATTTTATCATGTCCTCTAGTTTCTCTTCCATGGTCCACTATAAAGTATTTTTCAATCTCTGTATTACTGTCAGATGCAAATATTTTGTAAACTTGTATCATATCTCCTATCTGAGAAAATTCCCAGCTCCTTCAACCTCTCCTCCTCTTACTCTTGAAGCCTGAAATCATTCTTGTTGCTTGAAGTTTTACTCTCTCCAGCATATCTATATCATTAAATGAGTAGCCCAAACTGTGCACAATACTATATAGATTTAACCGTTATCACACCTAGATCATTTTCTTGGTCCACAGTTTCAACTCAACCCCAATTTATATTATAATTAAATCCTTCATTTGAGTAACCTACGTTAAGAACTTTACATTTTTTACTATTAATTATAAACTCATTTAACACTTATCTGCCCATCCAAAGAGTCTATTTTAAGGAAGCCGAAAAGTTTAGATATATATCGATATAGATATTTTTTAAGATAGTATCGAAATTTTTTTGATGATATTTCGGAATATCGATATTTTTTCCCCAGTATCGAAAGAACGAAATTTTTTTTTTTTTTTTTTTTTTTTTTTTTTTTTTTTTTTTTTTTTTTTTTTTTTTTTTTTTTTTTTTTTTTTTTTTTATATATATATATATATATATATATATATATATATATATATATATATATATATATATATATATATATATATATATATATATATATATATATATATATATATATATATATATATATATATATATATATATATATATATATATATATATATATATATATATATATATATATATATATATATATATATATATATATATATATATATATATATATATTACTTTTTTTACTTTCTCACCCTAATTGACCGCCTATAAGGAGGCGGCACACCTCGCTCAGAAAGCCCGCCACCACGCCCGGCCTCCTCCACAGGTCCTCCAATGTTGAGATGTTCCAAGCCATCCTGGAATGTTGAGTTGTTGGGCAAGTTAAAAGGAAGTGAGACACAGTCTCCGGTGCTGTCCCGCATCCTGGTGCAGACGGGGGTATTGGTTTGGTTTATTTTGAATTTGTATTTGTAGTATTGGAGATTTGGGTAATGGCCGCATCTCAGCTTGGCTAATAATGTTGCTTGTGTAGGGATGGGGAGAGAGTCGGTTGTTTTAGAGATGTTAGGGGGTGTGTGTGTTGAGAATGTTGTTGGGTTTGCGCTGCCTTAGATAGGTATCTGTGAGGGTGGTGTGGATATGTTTGATGTGGGAGACGTTGTTAGGAGGGGGGAGAGGTATATTGTTGAGGATAAGTTTGTAGAAATGTGCTGGAGATGATGGAGGTTGTTTTAGTCTGTGTCTGTTTGGGTTTGAGAGGGTGGTATGGCAAGGATGATCGGGCAATAGTGTTTTAGAGTAGAATTGTGTCCCTATCATTTCTAAGTGAGAAGTTATGGGAAGGATATTGGTTTCATCGTGTAGGTGTTGCTGTGGGATAGTTGACGTGCATTTAGTTATTATTCTGAGGGTTTTGTTCTGTGTGATTTGTAGCTTGTTTATGTTTTGTTTGGAAAGTAATGGATGCCATAAAGGGGCTGAGTAGTTGAGGATGGGGCGTATGAATTGTTTGTAAGTTGTGATGGCTATGTGTTGATGATTGTGTATGTTTGCATTGGCTATGATTTTTAGTACGTTTAGTTTTCGGTTTGCAGATGAAGTGATATTTTGTATGTGTTTTGAGAAAGTAAGGTGAGGATCTAATATTATTCCAAGAATCTTTGGGTATTTGTTTAGGGGGATAAGTGTGTTGTTTAGACGGACTTGTGGGTGTGAGGATGATAATTGACGGTCAGTTGTAATGAGTGTTATTGAGGATTTGCTGGGGGAAGCAGTCATTCTGTTTGTTGTTAACAATTCTTGTATTTGGTTGGTGTACACTTGTGTTAGATGAGTGGCGGTAGCAAGGTTTTGGTGAGTTGTTGCAATGATGATGTTATCTGCATATGTTGTGATGTTTGTGTGTAAGGACTGAGGTGTTGGTAGGTGGAACGTGAAAAAATTAAAAAGTATGGGTGATAGTATGGCTCCTTGTGGGACTCTGTTTTTTATGTTGACTGTGCCGGATTTTTGGTTTCTGTGTTTTACTTGGGCAGTTCTGCCTGATATAAAGTTAGATATCCATTTTTTGGTGTTTGTAGGGAAGTTTGACTGTATAATTTTGTTTATGAGGGTGTGTTTGGGACAGTGTCAAAGGTTTGTTTATTTCGATGGCTATGAGTATTGTTTTGTGTGTTGGTTGTTGATTTAGACCATTGATTATTGGTTGTATTGTGTTTATAAGTGCTGTGGTTGTTGAATGGTTATTTTTGTATCCATGTTGGAAACTTGGTTTGGGAACATGTGGTTGGATAATGGTTAAAATTAGTTTTTCTAGGAGTTTGCAGAGAGTGGAAAGAGTGAAATGGGACGGTAAGAAGAAGGGTTTGTTGGGGCTTTTCCTGGTTTTAGTTTGGGTATGATTATTGCTTTTTTCCAAAGGGGAAGGATATAGTTGAATTGTAAGGATTTGTTGAAAATGTGTGTAAGATATGTGATAGTGGAGTGTGATAGATGTTTTAAGTGAATATTGGATATGTTGTCAGGGCCTGTAGCAGGGGAGTTTTTTAGATTTTTTATGGCTTGCTCGGTATTGTTTGAGGTGATTTCATTTGTAGGGTCTATGTTGTTTTTTACTTTCTTTAGGTTTATATATATATATATATATATATATATATATATATATATATATATATATATATATATATATATATATATATATATATATATATATATATATATATATATATATATATATATATATATATATATATATATATATATATAATATAATATATATATATATACTTTAAATTATTATAAAAGGTAAAATAAAATAACTAAAACTGATTAACCATGTTAAAATTTATTTATGGTGTTTATTGTTTTTAACCATTTATATATATTATATATATATATATATATATATATATATATATATATATATATATATATATATATATATATATATATATATATATATATATATATATATATATATATATATATATATGTTTGTTTTATCTCTATGGAATTCTTTTTATACTTGCACAATTATTTGTCATGGGTCCCAAAAATTTGTGGCCCTCCCGCAGAGTAGCATCAGCGTTGGCTTTATAGCGCTACTGCTTCTCATTGAAACCTTAATTTCTTTTTAAAAACCGTAATAGTTAGACCCATGAAATTTTAAACCAGTATAGTAGGTATTAGAAAATCCTTATATTTTAGATTTAATTAAATATTTTAACATTAATAGATGAAACTATATGGGTTTCACGAAATATCAAAATACGCCCTAAACTTATAAAATCTTTTATAGAACGGCATTTACATGTTTTATGACTCGCTTCATGCACTTGAAAGCGAGGCCGGGATTTGCCTATTTACCGCTGACAAAGTAAGTCTATTTTACAATTATGCTTAAAACGTTCAACTAAAATTACTCATCTAAGCCTGAAGAAGTCGTCGAAAAGATGAGTATTTTCCCGTTTAACTATTTTAAATTACTTATAGCCATATGCAGTGGCGGCTCGTCATTATGGGCTCCGGGGCTGCAGCCCCTCCAAATTAAAAATGCCAGGCGTAGGATGTTGATATAAATATGAAATTTTTGTCAGAGAAAAGTGATTTAAATTCATTTTTTAACAACTTAATACATAAAAAGTATAAATCATTAAAGAAAATAAAAAAAATGCATTTTGCAACTCAAATTTTTGGGTACGATATTATTTTTCAAGTATTGCCATTATTTAAAAAATGGCTGTAAAATTTCTGCCCTAATAAGACAGATATAGCAACCACGGTAATATGTAGCAACTTACGACAGTTTAAAGTCTCATGTCGAGGGAGGTTGTTTTTTTAATTGTGGAAGAAAAATTACAAGTTTTATATGTTTTTTTTTCTGTTCGATATATATATATATATATATATATATATTATATATATATTATATATATATATATATATATAATATATATATATATATATATATATATAATATATATATTATGCCAGATGAACTTCTACATACTTAAATATTACAAAAACTATTAAAAGTACATTAAAAGGCTAACATTTTTGTAATCCTTGCAGAATTTTAAGTAGGAATATTGGGAATAGAAAAAATATTATATAATTTTAATACGTACGTAATAATTGTTTTTTTATGTTGAAAGACGTACGTTTGGCAGCGTCTGTTTTTGTGAGATAA
>SEYY01018070.1:0-21447 GCA_009176605.1 Armadillidium nasatum
CAGTCAAAGAAACTGAACATTCAAAAAAATGTAACCCAACGGAATTAAGTTACTTTAAGAAACAATATTCCAAAAGGTTTGGTGTTCTGAGGCGCCTTCGTAATTTTTTCACACTACCCGAGATGCTTGCTTTTTATAGGGGTGTTGTTTGACCCTTTATGAAGTACGGGTCACATATCTGGGATGGTACACTCGTACAGCTTTCTTTGAAAAGGTGGAGTCTAGTGCTTTTCGTTGAAACTTACGCTCTCATTAATTCTCTCTAGTCTCTGCCAGTCAAATAGTTGTCATTCTCTATACTTTCTCTATTACAAAGGATACTGCTCTCCTGAACTCTCCCGTATCATACCTCCTCCGCTGAGAAGGGCTCAAGCTACATGCTTTTCTACACAGGACCAGCATGGGAAACCACAGCTCCGAGAGGCATGATCTTCTGGAGAGCTCTTTCGGAAAGTGCTTAGAGGTTAGATGTAGAAGGTGCTAGTCTCACTGAAAGGGTAAAAACCCTACCTGGGAGTTTAAATAAAACTCAAGTACTGGCACTGAAACCAACGAGCAGATAAACATAATCTTTATAATCTTTTAGAGAACTCTAGGAGAGGGACTTTTAAGAGCAGTTGGAGAAATATGCTGGTCCCACTGACATGGTGAAAACCCTTCGAGGGATATATATATATATATATATATATATATATATATATATATATATATATATATATATATATATATATATATATATATATATATATATATATATATATATATATATATATATATATATATATATATTATTTTTTTTTTTTTTTTTTAAAAAAAAAAAAAAATCTGGTATCGGTCATTTTTTGCCCATAACTAAAAATATGCCGATACTGTTGCTTCACTTCATCCCTACTTACAACCAAATAAATATAACAAAAAAATTCTAGGATTCAGATGGTTAAATTTTTATATGAAGAAAACTTTTGAGTTAATAAAATTAAAATAAGGAGATTAAAGGTTCTTATTTATTTTGAATGAAGATTTAAACAACAGCTGGTGAAATAAATGTTTCGCTTCATGACTTCATGAGCACATTAATATTGATATAAAATATTTTATTCAACCTTTTATTACTGAAAAAAAAAAAAAAAAGAGATGCAGAGAAATTTTTAAAAAATCATAGAGATGTTTCCAACACTGAAAAGCTGTCACAAAATTAAATAACTTTTAAAGCATCTTGTACTCCTCTGAAAAGAATCTTCAACTTCACGGAAAAGTCATTCGCCCTAATGTTGATTAATTGACAAAAATTATGAAACTCTCATGTTTGTGACATGTAACTATAACTAGAATTATGCTTTTAATTTTTTAACTTGAGAATAAAGAATTTAAAAAGGCTTACATAATTAATAAAAGCTTAATTATTTTCAAATACTTTTTACTAACTACTTTAGTATTTAAATATATTTAAATAGCAATAGTATAAAGGGAGTGACGCAACAAATCGACGAGCTGAAAGAGACTGGAGAGAATTAGTGAGAGCAGGAGAGTTGATAAGACGAAAAGACCTAGACTCCACCTTTTCGAGAAGAGTTGTAAAGAGAAGAGTTGTATGTGTAGAACCACTTAAGATGTTAGATGCATAATACATACAGGGACGAACAACACCCCTATAAAAAGCATGCAACTGGGGTAGAGTGAAGAAATCCTGAAGGCGCCTCAGAGCACCTAACCACTTAGAAGCTTGTTTAGAAAATGAAGTAATGTGGTGTTTTCAAGAAAAATCCGGAGAAAAAAAAACACCGAGAATATTGGAGAGATGAAGGTTTGATTTGTGTTTTCGAAGATATCGTAGTTATGTGGAAGATTGTGTAGAGAAGAGAGATGGAGAAATTGAGTTATTGAGGCATTGAAAACAACAATGTTTTCTGTGCCCTAATTTGAAATAAGAGATACATCAGAGGTCAGCTGCTCCAAGGCCATCTTCCTTGCGTCCTCTAACTGCTGTTGGGAGGGGCACCTTTCAAACTGAAAGGAGTAATGAAGGGTGGAATCATCGACATAGGAGTGGATAGGAGAAGAAGTAACAGATAGAAAAAAAGTGTTAAGAGATAGGACAGAACCTTGAGGAGCACCACTATTAATAGATTTACAGGAAGAACGGTAGCCGTCTACAACAACTGCTATAAAACAACCAGAAAGGAAATTAGAGAGAAGGCTATATTCTGAAAGAGGGAAGATTAGAAATCAAACCTTTGTGTCAGATTCTATTGACAGCTTTCAATATGTCCAGCAGGACAGCAAAAGATTCATCGAAATGCCGAAGAGCGGAGGACCAAGAGAAGGGAAAGAAGATCACCAGTAGAGCGTTTCTTACGAAAGCCATACTGGCGATCAGAGATAAGATTAGAAAAATTGAGATGTTTCCAAATCTTCCTGTTAAGGATAGATTCGGAAACCTTAGAAAGAATGGAAGTTAAAGAAATAAGACGAAAGTTAGAGAGTTGAGAAGGGTTCCCCTTCTTCGGTCCAAGCTGAATGAGCACATGTTTCCAATGAGAAGGGAAAGTGGAAGTAGAAAGACAAAGACAAAATAGTTTACCAAGGCAGGGTGCAAGCTCGGAAGCACAAGTTTTGAAAACTACAGGAGGTATACCATCAGGACCGTATGCCTTCTTAGTGTTAAGCTCAGAGAGAGCAAAAATGACGTCTTTAGAAGAAATTATTTTAGGCATAAATGAGTTGGAGGGAGGTGAAAGAGCAGGAATAGCTCCGGAATCGTTCAAGGCTGAGTTAGAGGCAAAGGTTTGAGCGAAGAGTTCAGCTTTAGAGGAAGGCAAAACGGCAATTGTACCGTCAGAAGATACTAAAGGTGGAAAAGAGGAAGAAGCAAAGTTAGAGTTGATATTTTAGAAAAATGTCAGAAAGGATGTGAGAATTTAGAACCAGAAAGATTGTTGCATTTTATAATGAGAAATGAGTTTTTAGTGTTACATAGAAGAGATTTTGCACGATTCCGGGATGAAATATAAGTTTCATAAGTTTGAAGACGATGGTAGTCCCTGAAGGCAGCATCCCTAAGGCGGATAGCGCGAGAAAAAGCTGAGTTAAACCAAGGTTTAGTAGAAGGGAAAGAATATGGAATGTACACCTCCATGCCAGAGAGAATCACCTCTGTTATGCGCTTTGCACTCTCAGAGGAACCCCTCCTACGGAAACAGACCAATAGGCCAGAAAACCAGTTATCTAGCTTATCCTTTATATATATATATATATATATATATATATATATATATATATATATATATATATATATATATATATATATATATATATATATATATATATATATATATATATATATATAGGGATGGAGCTATACCAATATTTTAACCTACCAATACCTAAAAATACACCGATACTGATACCAATATATATATATATATATATATATATATATATATATATATATATATATATATATATATATATATATATATATATATATATATATATATATATATATATATATATATATATATCCGATCCCAGTATGGCTCTAGGAGCCTGTCAGCGGGATCAGCACTCTTCTTCATCTAGATCTGTCGTAAATAATTCCATCTTCCATCAACTGTTCTACTGTAGGCAGCTGATGTTGCCTCAGTGAGTCCCCAGCTAACTCCATCCATCTCTTCTTGGGTCTCCCTCGCGGTCTTCTTCCTTTTGACATCCACTCTCATCTCCGAAATCCTCCACACGTGTCCCAACCATCTCAGTCTTGCTGCATCTAATAATTGGTCCAACTCCTATACTTTCTCTAATTATTACGCTTCTTATCCTTTCCCTCCTGGTCCTTCCCACCATCAACCGCAGCACTCTCATCTCTGCTGCTTGAATTCTGCTTTCTTTTCTTGTTGTCATATTCCAAGTCTCTACCCCATTTAGCAAAATTGGGGTCAAAGTACTTTAAAAAAAATACTTACTTTACTCCTATATGAATACTTCTGTCTGACAAGAATGGGTATTGCGCCCTCACCACTCTTCCATATTTCTCCATCCTGTTGATTTCCAGCGTGTTTCTTTATTCTCTTGAGAATATTCCCCCTCAAATACTCACATCTCTCTACCACCCTCACCTCCTCGCCATCCACCTTTAGCACAAGTTCCTTTTCCCTAACAACTATTAACAGTTCTGTCTTCTCTACATCACTCTCAATCCCGCCTCTTTTTGCAAAACTTTACTTCATATATATATATATATATATATATATATATATATATATATATATATATATATATATATATATATATATATATATATATATATATATCACCACCGATCACGGGCAGAGCCCTATTCAATATTCAAGGAGGAGGTGTTAAAGCAATGGAAAAGATAAAACAACCCACAAGCACCACAAAACGCAAATTTCGTAGGTGAGCACATACGTGGACTTTAAAGGAATGGAGATTAAATTCAGCAAGAAACAGAAGATGGGAGAGAATTCCATAAAACAGAGGTAGCTGGAAAGGAGGTACCACAGCAAACAAGCCAGGAGTTGCTTATGTCTACACAAAATTTATATGCAAACAATGCACCCCTTATGATACGAGGATGCCATAAAGGTGGAGGTATGCGAGTGGATAGTTCCCTCGAGCATTTGCCGCTGTAGTACCTATGGAAAAGAGACAGGGCACAAACATCACGTCGCATAGATAAAGGGTCAAGTGAAATTGTAAGAGAGGAACAGTTTATAAGTCTTTCAGCATTTGACTCAACCCTATCCAAAAGACGGGTGAAACAACCTGAGCCACCCCAGATATGAGCAGTACTCCATACTAGGGCGGATGATACCCTTGTATAATTAGAGTAACTGTGAAGCAGAAAAAAAATTCTCGCAGCCTAAACAGAACTCCCAGCTCTTTGAGGCCGCCTTAGAAACCATTGTGATGTGAGGTTTCCAAGACATTTTTTTGTTTATGTAAAGGTCAAAAATATTTATATTGTCAACAGAAGAGACGGGAGAACCATCGAAAGAAATAGAAAAGTTAGGAAGTCTCTTTGAGGGGGAGATCTGTAGAAACTGAGTTTTTAAAGAGTTGAATTTTACAAGGTTAAGACGTCCCTACTGGGAAATTCTATCCAGATCTGCAAAAATGGAATCGGAAAGATGAAGACGAGAGGCAGCTCTAGATGCAAAGGAGGGAGCAGATTTGAAATGGGTAGAAGAGTGGAGGGTCGAGTTATCGGCATATGAATGGATAGGGTTAGACGAGCAACTAAGAAGATCATTAATGAAAAGTAGGAATAGAGTAGGAGACAAGACAGAGCTCTGAGGAACACCACTATTGAAAAAGAAGGAAGAAATCGCCCCATCAACAACAGTCGAAATGGAACGATTAGAAAGAAGCTAGAGATAAGCAAGCAAAGAGGAGGAGGAAACCCAAATGAGGGGAGCTTGGAGAGCAGTGACGCATGCCACACACGGTCAAATGCCTTGGAAATGTCAAGTGCCATCACACAAGTTTCCCTATGGTTCCTATGGGCGGAAGACCATAGATCTGTGAGATAGGAAAGTATATCATCAGTAGATCTCGAACGACGAAAGCCATACTGATGATCAGAAAGAAGAGAGTGAGATTCCAAATGATCTAAGAAATGAGAGTTGAGAAGGGCTTCAAAGATCTTAGACAGAATACAAGAGAGAGATATAGACGATAGTTAGAAGGATCAGAGCGGTTATCTTGGAATAGGTTGGACTAATGCGCCCTTACAACACTGAGGAAAAGTACTAGTACTGAGGGACAGAGAGAAAAGTTAAACGAGGGATGAAGAGGCACACTCCCTTAAAACTCAGGGAGGAATGCCATCTGGTCCTTTTGCCTTCCCAACGTTCATAGATTTCAGAAGCCCATGCATCTGAACAAATGTAATCACAGGTAAATGCATGGGACATCTGAGAGAAGGAGAAGGAGTAGGAGGAGGAGGAGGATTGCCAGAGTCATTCAGGGTGGAATTTGAGAACAGGAGGCTGAAGAGATTAGCCTTCTCAGTTGGTGTTAACAACAGAACCATCAGAGCAAATAAGAGGAGGAAAGGATTTACAGGAGTTGTTAGAGATCTCAATTAAGTAGATAAACCAAAATATAAAGGTTAGTGTTTTCATATTGAACATTGTTGATTTTCTTTTTAGTTTTTATTACACAACAACTGCACAATGTTACTTTCTATGTGTAATATACCTTAAAGATTTCGTAATAAACTTTTAATTTACGTATATAAGCAGAGGAGATTGCTATTAAATGATTAACTCGAGACTAAGACCAAATTAAAACTCTACTTAAAGAAAATAATGAAAAAATAGACGAAAAATAACTATATATATATATATATATATATATATATATATATATATATATATATATATATATATATATATATATATATATATATATATATATATATATATATATATATATATATATATATATATTTGTCTCCTCCGGTGGGCAAAGGCCAGAGGCCTACCAAATTCCACCGGAGTTTGGAAAGATCTATTATCATGGTCGATGGTAGCCGACGTGTCCAGACACACGGCGTTTGAAAGTATGCAAGTCAAAAGAAGTTGGGAAAACAGATGAAGGGAGTGTGTTCCAGACTTTACCAGTAGAGTATATGTAAGACTGAGCATAGCGGTTAAGTCTGGGGTCGGAGAGTTGGACAGAGAAAGGATGAGAATGTGTAGAAAGGCGTGTCACACGAACTCTTCTCAATGGAGGAGGTATGCAACGAGAGAGTTCAGAAGAGCAGTGTCCGTTGTAATAGCGATAGTAAAGAGAGAGTGACGCAACAATTCGACGGGCAGAAAGAGATTGAAGAGAGTTAGTAAGAGCAGGATAGTTAATGAGACGAAATGCCCTAGACTCCACCTTCTCTAAGAGAGCTGTATGTGTGGAACCACCCCAGATGTGCGAAGCATACTCCATACAGGGGCGAACAACACCCCTATACAGAGCAAGCAACTGGGGTGGCGTGAAGTAATTCTGAAGGCGCCTCAGAACACCCAACCTCTTAGAAGCTTGTTTAGAAAGAGAAGTAATGTGATCTTTCCAAGAAAGATCATGAGAAAAAGAAACATCAAGAATATTAAGGACAGATGAAGGCTTGAGTTGTGTGTTTTCGAAGAAGATATCATAGTTGTGTGAAAGATTGTGTCGAGTGGAGAGATGGAGGAATTGAGTTTTTGAGGCATTGAAAACCTGTTTTCTCTGCCCCAATTTAAAATACGTGAAAGATCAGAGGTTAGTTGCTCCAAGGCTACCCTTCTCGAGTCTATCAACTGATGTTGGGTGGGACGTTTTTCAAACTGGAAGGAATAATGAAGGGTGGAGTCATCAGCATAGGAGTGGATAGGAGATGAGGTTATAGAGAGAAGGTCATTAATGAAGAGTAGAAAAAGTGTTGGTGATAGTACAGAACCCTGAGGAACACCACTGTTAATATATATATATATATATATATATATATATATATATATATATATATATATATATATATATATATATATATATATATATATATATATATATATATATATATATATATATATATATATATATATATAAGCAAAATACTTATACTTACAGTAAACGTATCTCCCAATTGAAAAGGAAATATCTCTAGATCTTTGCAAACTTCGCAATAATGCCTCGAACATAACAAATTTGGCACCTCCTACCAGTAATGACGGCTTTTTGAGCCAGAGGAATGAGCTTCTTTTCCTTTGTTTGCTTTAAATCCTTCAAAAAAAAATTATATATATATATATATATATATATATATATATATATATATATATATATATATATATATATATATATATATATATATATATATATATATATATATATATATATATATATAGTATCCTCTGGTGGGCTAAGGCCAGACAGACGCCTATCTATTTCTACCAAAATTGGGAAAATGTTAGAAATCTGGTCGTTAATGGCCGACGTGACCCGATACACGGCGCTTAAAAGTGTGCAAGCCAAAGGAAGTTGGGAAAACAGATAAAGGGAATGTGTTCCACACTTTACCAGTAGAGTACATGTAAGATTGAGCATAGCGGTTAAGTCTGGGGTTGGAGAGTTGGACCAGAGAAAGGATGAGACTGTGTAGAATATATATATATATATATATATATATATATATATATATATATATATATATATATATATATATATATATATATATATATATATATATATATATATATATATATATATATATATATATATATATGGCATTCCAAGCACACAACAATGGCTATTACTGGTAGGATATAACAGACCAGAGGAGATTTCTAACCACAAGGAAAGAGAATGCCAATTAAAAAAATTATTTAAAAAAATGCTATCTACTAATTGTTTTAATTTTTAGTTGTTGTTTAGAGGAGTGCCAGGGCTACATGAGTGGAACTACCCCAGATGTGAGAAGCATACTCCATACAGGGGCGAACAACACCCCTATAAGTAATTCTGAAGGTGCCTCAGAACACCCAACATCTTAGAAACTTGTTTAGAAAGGGAAGTATTTGATCTCTCCAAGAAAGATCACGAGAAAAGGATTTGCCGAGAATATTAAGAACAAATGAAGGTTTGAGTTGGGCGTTTTTGAAGAAGACATCATAGTTGTGTGGAAGACTGTGTCAAGTGAAAAGATGGAGGAACTGAGTTTTTGTGGCATTGAAAACAACCATGTTTTCTCTGCCCCAATTAGAAATATGTGAAAGATCAGTGGTTAATTGCTCCAAGGCTACCCTTCTAAAGTCTATCAACTGCTGTTGGGAGGGATGTCTTTCAAACTGGAAGGAGTAATGAAGGGTGGAGTCATCAGCATAGGAGTGGTGGATAGTATAGGAGGTCATTAATAAAAAGTAGAAAAAGTGTTGGGGATAGGACAGAACCTTGAGGAACACCACTATTAATAGATTGACAGGAAGAACAGTGGCCGTCTACAACAACTGCTATAAAACAACCACAAAGGAAATTAGAGAGATCACAGAGAGAAGATAGATACCAAAAGAGGAAAGTTTAAAAATCAAAGCTTTGTGCCAGACTCAATCAAAGGCTTTCGATACGCCCAGCGCCACAGCAAAGGATTCAACGAAATGCCCGAAGAGCAGAGAGAAGGGAAAGAAGATCACTAGTAGAGCGTTTCTTACGAAAGCCATTCTGACGATAAGAGGTAAGATTTGAAGAATTGAGATGTTCCCAAATCTTCCTGTTAAGGATAGATTCGAAAACTTTAGAGAATGGAGGTAAAAGAAATGGGACAGTAGTTGGAGGCTGAATGAGTGCACATTTCCAGCAAGAAGGGAAGGTTGAAGTAGAGAGGTAAAGAAGAAACAGTTTAACATGGCATGGTGCAAGCTTGGAAGCACAATTTTGAGAACCACAGGAGGAATGCCATCAGGACCATATGCCTTCTTTGTGTTAAGCTCAGAGAGAGCAAAAATGACGTCTTTAGAAGAAATTATTTTAGGCATAAATGAGTTGGAGGGAGGTGAAAGAGCAGGAATAGCTCCGGAATCGTCCAAGGTTGAGTTTGAGGCAAAGGTTTGAGCGAAGAGTTCAGCTTTAGAGGAAGGCAAAACGGCAATTGTACCGTCAGAAGATACTAAAGGTGGAAAAGAGGAAGAAGCAAAGTTAGAGTTGATATTTTAGAAAAATGTCAGAAAGGATGTGAGAATTTAGAACCAGAAAGATTGTTGCATTTTATAATGAGAAATGAGTTTTTAGTGTTACATAGAAGAGATTTTGCACGATTCCGGGATGAAATATAAGTTTCATAAGTTTGAAGACGATGGTAGTCCCTGAAGGCAGCTTCCCTAAGGCGGATAGCGCGAGAACAAGCTGAGTTAAACCAAGGTTTAGTAGAAGGGAAAGAAAATGGAATGTACGCCTCCATGCCAGAGAGAACCACCTCGGTTATGCGCTTTGCACTCTCAGAGGAACCCCTCCTACGGAAACAGACCAATAGGCCGAAAATCAGTTATCTAGCTTATCCTTTATATATATATATATATATATATATATATATATATATATATATATATATATATATATATATATATATATATATATATATATATATATATATATATATATATATATATATATATATATAGTATTAAACTCAGAGAGAGCAGGAATGACTATAAGAAATTCTAATTTGAGGCATAAATGAGTTGGAGGGGGTTGAAGGAGGATTTAGGTGCAAAAGTTTGAGCGATGAGTTCAGCTTTAGAAGAAGGTAAACCAGTAGTTGTGCAATTGAAAGATACTAAAGGAGGAAAAGAGGAAGAAGCAAAGTTAGAGTTGACATTTTTTTGCAAAATTGAAAATTATAAGAGGACCTCCTGGTGCCCCAAG
Source organism: Armadillidium nasatum (assembly GCA_009176605.1). Classification (NCBI taxonomy): domain Eukaryota; kingdom Metazoa; phylum Arthropoda; class Malacostraca; order Isopoda; family Armadillidiidae; genus Armadillidium; species Armadillidium nasatum. Next base: position 10,414 of record SEYY01018070.1, read on the forward strand.
TAAAAATATTTCAACCAAATCTTTATGGGGCATCTGAAATCAAAACACAAAGATGAACATTCACTAGCAGAAGAGGAGCGGTCAAAAGAAAAAGAAAATATTGAAAAAACAAGAAGAAAAATCTTAATTTTCTTGTATTTTGTTCGATTTAATAAAACCAATAAAAAGTATAATTTGCAATTTTAACCCCAACAGATAAACCAAGGTATTCTCTGATTAGTCAGTTCCAGGGCCAGTAAAAATGGCTTGGGTTTGCCGAGGCTGGGACCAAGGCCTTAGTCAGTCCATAAATACAGAAATACTAAAGTCATACAGCAATATAAAATCATTATAATTTTCTTTAAAAATTGATTTTTAAGTAACATTTTCACAATAAAAAAACAGACAATGTAATAAATCATCAGTATCGAAATATTGCAAAAAAAAAAAAAAAAAAAAAAAAAAAAAAAAAAAAAAAAAAAAAAAAAAAAAAAAAAGGGGGGGGGGGGAATTGAAGAAAATACTCTGTAGATTGATATTATGCACTAAGACATCTAATTTAAAACTCCATTTGCAAAGGCAACATCCTGATATCTTTAAAATAGTAGGAGAAAAACAAATTAAGGTCACACCAGTTACCCAAAACCTTCTATTTCAAGATTTGTAACAAGTCAAAAGGTGAAAACATCAATGACAGCAGAAAAATTTAAAATGCATATTATCCAAATGGTTGTAAAGAAGGAGTACCCTTAAAATTCCTTTCCTCTCCAACATTTACTTGATTAAATGGGGAATTAGCCAAAAAGCTAGGAGTTTCTATGGAAAGGCATTATGTCAAAAAAAAATGGTGATACATGAAGCTGAAAGGCAGAAAAAAAAGTGCTGAAACAAATGCTCCATGGGAAATTGTTTTCCAAAAATGAATGCTTGTATTAAGACAGAGAATAAATTATTTTGCAATAAATATCAAACTAACCAACTCAAATAACGAAAAAACAAAACGTTCTTTAGACATTCAAGAAACAAGCACAACATACATCAGAATTTATAAGAAATCTAGTTGAAGTTCTCAAAGAGTTTGAACTTACCAAAGAACAAGTTTTAGCAGTTGTAATGGATAATGCATCCAACATAATGCAATAGATAAACTCAATGTAGACCACTCTTAAATAGATATGAATTTAGATTGTGAATCCAAAATTTATATCACTGACCCAGAAAATTGTGAAGGTGGTTTAGAAACGGAATTCAATGAAGATGTGGAATCTGCTTTCGCTGCTGTAAAAATAGAACTCATGCAATGTGTAGTACATAAGTTAAAGCTCGGTAACAGAGAAGGTTTGAAAGGACATGTCCATACTCTTATAGCTAATGTACATTAAAATTAGTGTGAATGGATGAACACCAAAAGTTGAAGCTATATAAAAAAAAGGATGAAAAGTTGCTATCTCAGACCAAGCAACTATGTGCGGCAGCACTTATATACCTTATGATTAATCACCTTTTAGAACTAAAGAATACAGTAATTGACATGGCTCACTCAGACATAATAATGACTGATTTTCAGTGGTGTGAGGTAGAAAAGCTTGAAGCAATCCTTTGTCCTCCATTCTTAGTGACTAAAAGATTACAAACAGCTGAGTTAACGCCTGTCTTCTTTTATAAAGGGCAAAAACTTATGCTGACTTTTTCTCAAATAGGTGAAACAATTGCAGATGCAATTAGAGTCAATAGAAAAAAAGGGAGAAAGTTCTTAATAATGAAGTATTACTTGCTGCAATCTATATTTCTCCTATGTATCAGATTATGCTGTACAGCTCAGTAGAGGAAAGATAACATTGATTAATATAGCAATTCAAATGGAGCAATATAATAATTAATGTAGGTAATGAACTTAATGTTAACCAACCTTCAACTTCATCATCCTCTTTAAATTTTGAGGATGAAACAGGTTATGAAGAGTTCTTTGATCTGAAAGCCAAATGCCATTGGACTGAATGAAAAACAAGAAGATAACAAAGATCTCTTACTGCTAAATTTAAGTTTGATATAGCTAGTGCTTTGTTATGGAGAAAATAGATGGATCAACAAAGTTAATTAAATATCTTAAAGGTGATTCCACATTACCCAAAATAACTCAGAATATTGCTTATACAGTTACTTCAATGCCAACAACACAAGTTAGTGTGGAATGCCTATTTTCGGCCCTTTGTATAATTCGGTCACACTTATGAGCCTCAATGAAAGAGAATCCAGTTTAAGCCATACTGTTTCTTAAAACAAATTTGTTTTGAAAAAAATTAAAAGTATTGTTTTTTCTTATGATGAGTATATTTAGTTTTACAAATTTTGTTGTATTGATTTTTAAAAAAATGGGACTTTGTATTGTGTGAGCAAAGTTGTGCCCAGCTCAAAACTATTGTATAAGAATGAGGTTTTGAGTCTCATTACTGCGGAACTGCATTTGGGCTGATGTTTCTGGGTGGCGGTAATACCTAAACATAATTGTATAAGAATTAAGAAAATCTTTAAACCAAAGATGGAGCTGGAGCCAGAGCTGAAACAAATTTCATCAGCTCCCCGCCAGCCCTGGTTTATAATGTCAAAAAAGATTCGGAAGAAACCATCAAAAGAAATTGAAAGGTTAGGGGGTGTCTTTGAGAGGTAAATTTTTAGAAGTTGAGTTTGTAACAAGGTGAATTCAACAAGCTAACAAATATACAAGTTAACACTACAGGTGTGAATTAGGGATGTACCGATAGTATCGGCCAGTTTTTGGGTATTGGTTAATATGACCAATACTTGGCCGATACTCCTTACTTTTTGGGTGAGGAACTATGAGAAACTTTTAGATTAAAAAATAAATCTAGTTTCGATATATAAAAGTTCTAATAAGGAATTCCTTAAGCTAGGCCATAATATATATATATATATATATATATATATATATATATATATATATATATATATATATATATATATATATATATATATATATATATATATATATATATATATATATATATATATATATATATTAGAGGAAGAGTTCCTGCATATGGAGTTCGCCATCCAGCTATGGATGCCAAGCATCCCATCAGGGATGGGAGTCAGGAAAAAGTAACTGACTCCGACTCCCGACTCTCGGATCGTAACTCGTAGTTAAATAATTGTTATTAAATTATTAATTAATTAAACATTTTTGATCATCCAATTTTCTTGCTTCATTATTATTGTTATTATTAAAATTATATTTCTTTGCGAAATAATTCCAAACCAAATTTCCAATATACGCTATTCGGACATGTGTAAAAAGGTAGCATATATATATATATATATATATATATATATATATATATATATATATATATATATATATATATATATATATATATATATATATATATATATATATATATATATATATATATATATATATATATATATAATATAAGAGAAGAGAGAGAGAGAGAGAGGGAGAGAAAAAAAATGATAAGACATTTTATAATTTTTTTTTTAAATAATAAAAAGTCTTAAAAACTAAAAAGTTGGTGCAAACTATTTGAGTAGGAAAGGGAGTCGGTAGGTGTCGCTTAATTTAACCAACTCCAACTCTCCATCCTTGTTCAAAACATTTTTATTCCTAAAAGATAACATTTTAATTTATGAAATATACTTGGGCACAACCAAATATGAAATACATGACTAAGTATTGGTTGTACAGGGATGTACAATCCTTAGTTGCCTAGCAATACACAAATGTTCTATCTTATTACTGTGCATTTCTTATAATTAACGTATCGGTATCGGCACCTAAAAAAATAGAGTATCGGTATCGGCCTCTTTACTGGTATCGGTACATCTCGTGTGAATTACATTTGAAGTTTAAAGAAGCATAAAATAATTCAGGATGTGTTTGCATGCTGGAAAGAAATACTAAACAATGAAAAGATCTGGTAAATTTGCTTATATTGATAATTGCATCCCAACATTATGTGCATTTATCAGATCTTAAACTTAATGAAAATTATTTGAAGAAATTTATTGTAGAAACAAGTAAGGGGTGAGATGCTGCTTCAATAATTTATATGCACATTTCAAACTATGAAATTGTTTTCAAAAGCAATAGCAAGTAAAACCAGTCAATCAATACTGTAACTGAAGACAAATCTTTAACCAAGACTAGATTTTCAGTATTTATGGAAAACAAATTTTTTTTGTGGTTGTGAATGTCTTCCATTACTAAATTTAAAAATTAATTTTAAAATTAAATTTTTGCAAACAGATACGAATGACAAATTAAAGAATATAAATTAAAAACTTTGAAAGATGTAGAAACTTTGGCAAGGAGGATACAACTGAGATACTTTAATCATATCTGGGAAATGTTCAGAAATCTGAAAGTTCACCTCTGACTTTCTCAAAATTATTTGATCAAATATCTTTTGATTTAAAAGATAGTAAAGAGGGACCACTAGGATCATGAAAGGAAGATGAAAAGAAATGCAAGCAAGCAAGCATTATTTACATACATAAAAAAGTTACAGTATCATTTAAATTTACAATTATCATGAAATGATGACCATTTTGTGTGGTCAAAAACATTTATGAAAAAAAGAAAAGAAAAAGCATTTCCTTCCAAATTTTAAGGTATTTATGAGCAAGTTTTTTTTTTTTTTAGTACAGAAATAGATTGTTCTGAAAATTTATAAATTTTGATGAATTTATAATTTTGCTTCATTGAAAATGATTACTCAATAAAGATTGGTTTTAATTTTACTTTCCTAAGAGAGGTTTTATGTTTATTATTAAAGAAAAACCATGAAAAAATTAAAAAAAATAAAATTATTTCTGCTCCAGCTCTGGCTCAACCCCAAAACTTAAGAGGTGCACTGACTCCTCCCAAAACCTTACAAGCAGTTCTGCTTAATAGTCAGGGAATTATTCCAGACAACAAAAATGTGGAAATGTTTTGAAGAGTAAATTCAAAACATTGCCAATATAAGGTATTAAGGTTTGAAGAATTAATGACTGAGGGTGAAATAAATCTATTTTTCAGATTTATAAAAATGATAGGAAAAAAGATAAAAAAAAACAATATGAAAAGGGATGTATAGGAAACTAGAGAGTTCATGAAATAATCCGATCAATCATGTTTTCTTCTTAGATTTTTTTTTTTAAGCTGTTTATACATGTATACTCTCTTATCGCAAAATATTTTCCTTATAAAGTAGACAATTTACATAAATTGGAAATAACTAACCTTTAAAAAAATATAATATAATTTTATAAAATTACAGAAAAAAGAGAGAAGTGAAGATACTATAAAGAAATTTGAAAAGTTAGCATTATACCTTTAAGTAAACGGGATGACAAATTTAAAGGTGAATAGTTGGAAAGTAGGTGAGAAGTGGAAAAGTGGCAATTTCATTGGAATACCAGATAGTAGAGTATGGAAATAGATACACGAATAATAAATAGAACCATCATAATATACAATGTAAGGAAATACAAGGTAAAGAGTTGGTGATAGAGATTTACTGATCAGAACTATGCTTAATTTTTTATTCAAGTAGTAATAATAATAATAATAATAATAATAATAATAATGTACTTACGAGCATGATCAGTTGGATTCATGTATTTACCACTTTGTGGTATTGATGCTTCTCCTTTTAAATATGTTCTAGCTACTATAAGCTAGTTTTGACCCATATATCAGTATATATATTGAATTTACATTAAAAGATCTGTAAGTAGAGAAAAAATTAATTGATACATAGTCATATGTAACATTTGTTCATATTGTATTACTAATAATCCTATAAATCAATCAATACCATAATTTGGACACAGTAATTAACTTAACTGATACACTACTAGGGTAAGCATGAAGATATGGCGGTTACTTTGCAAAAAGCATCAAAAGTTCCATTAAAACAAAGTTTAACATGAAATAGGACAAAAAAAACTTCATTGGTTCATAGCCATAAAACTATAATCATTTACTAGGAACATAATAATATACTGGTAAAAGAAATAATCTGGGGTAAAATTACTTAGCATTTTTCTTTATTATTTAAATGTGTTTAATGGTTTGCAAAACCATTTTTTCAAGTATATACTGTTATTTATATTATTAAAATGTTTCAATAATAACTTAAAAAATATATCCTCCATCGACAGGTAGTTTTTCAGGGGAAAAAATGATTACAAATGGTTAACTACCAAAAAAAAAAAAAAAAAAAAAAAAAAAAAAAAAAAAAAAAAAAAAAAAAAAAAAAAAAAAAAATATATATAGGATTTAGCTGAAAGAGATGGCAGATAAGGCTGAGATTGGAGAAAGCATGGAAGAGATGCAGATTAATAAGCAACCACCAACATGAATAGAAATTGTTGAGGCAATTAAATTAATGATGAATGGAAGAATGACAGGAATGGATGGAATAAAAATAGATATTGAAAGAGGGTTTGGAGAGCATATTGGAAAGGATAGAACAACTTTTTAAAATAATATGGAAAAAAGAAGTAATACCAGAAGAATGGAGAAGAAAGATAATAATAATGCTACCAGAAAAGGGGCATGTGACAATGTGGTATTTGGAGAGGCATAACAATGCTATCAGTTCCAGGGAATATATTTACTAAAATAATAATAGAATAAAGGAAAAGATAGAAGAAAGAATGAGAAAAGAGCAAGCATATTTTAGGAAGGAAGAAGATGTATAGATCAGATATTTATACTGAGAAACGTGATAGAACAGTATAACAAGTGGAAGAGGTTCATGTTCATGGACTTAGTAGATTTTGAAAAAGCATGACAATCTACATAAGGAGACTTAATAGAAACCTTTTGAGGAGAATGGAATACCAGTGAAAATTATGGGGCTGATCAAGATATTTAATAGAGATTATGAATGAATTGTAGAAGTGGGGGAAGAGTTGTCAGAGGCATTTGGGGTGAGAAGTAGAGTAAGACAGGGTTGCAACATGTAAGCAATGTTGTTAATTGTGGTAATTGGGTAATGAGAAGGATGGTGGAAGGGAAAGGGGACATTACAGGAAAATTCCTGAAAAAAAATGAAAAATTTAATTGTCTCAGTTTTTTATGATAATTTACAAATAGGGTTATTGCATGTTCCAAACACATTTTCTGAAATTTTTGTTTCCTATGACTAATACTTTTCGAATTATGGGGGGTTAAAGTTTGGGGGAATTGTCCCCACCCCTTCATTTTAAAAGCTTATAACCTTCCTGTCATTCAACATAAGACCATACACATATACAGTGTATATATTTTTGAAATTGCATAAAGAAGCACATCTAGTGGAACTAATTTCTAGGATCTAGTTTTATGGTGAAAAAATTTACAGCTATATTCTTCATCACTTGGAAGTTAAAACCCCAATTATTATTTTTGGTTAATAAACTACCAACATACTTTAAACAATTTAAGAAATAAAAATAGAAGATAAAAGACTAAGATTATAAGAAAAAAAATAGTACAAAAATTCTACTTATTTTCAAAATTGTATTACATTTTGGTACAGGCATAAAATGATGGTAAAATACAGCACCTGGAGTATATATTTATCATGGGCTTACAAGAAAAATGTATTAAGCCAAAAAAAGTAGTTTCAAAATAAATCAGTTTTAAAGTTTGAAACATGTTTGTAATGGAATTAAGAATTTGTGACGATTTCATTACTATGGAACTATAAGGGAAAGGACATAGTTCATTTTCACTGTGCATAAAGCATATTTTGTTGTACTTCTTCTCATTTTTGGAATTTTTGAACTTTATACCTTTTCCTTGTAAGCCCCTTATATATATATATATATATATATATATATATATATATATATATATATATATATATATATATATATATATATATATATATATATATATATATATATATATATATGAACCGACAGGGGCCCCGGCCAAAAATCAGGGAAAACCGGGGTTACCGGCCGGGGTTAAAATGGCAAATTATACTTAAATTTTTTATTTTTTTTAATTATCAGCCGATTCTGCTGAAACTTTCAGTTATATAGATTTTTTACCGGTAAGAAAAGTCCATTTCTAGCGTTTTTCCGAGTCTATTACGGTTAAAAGGTTTTTTTTTTATTTTTTATTTTTTTTTGAAATTTTACCCTTTTTTAATTGAATGGCGGTGCCAAACCACTTTTTAGAATGAGCTGAAAATTGGACTATTTATTCAAAATTAAATAGGATACAAAAGTCTCTAATAGACTTTTGTTCCCAGAGTTATAGGAAAAATGTTATAAGCCAAAAACTGACCAACTATAGAAAAAAAAAAATTTTTTGAACTAAAAAAATCCACCTCTTCAGACAAAATTTTGTTAAAAAAAATACAACTATGACATTTCCTATTTTTGGTGTGTATAGAGGAGGGGTGGGGCTACAAATTCCTCTATGTACTTTATTTGATGACATTCGTTGGTTTTGAGATATAGCCTTCAAAGAGGTCCATTTTTGGCCAAATTTCAAAAATTCCCAACGTTTGAGAGGCTATATCTTGCTTCAAACAAAGAGCATTTAAATATGCACTAAATAAATATTGTTGCCCTGCCCTCTTCTAAACAATATTCACAAAAAAAAAAAATAGTAGGTAGCGTTTTTTATAAATAATTTTTTCCTCCAGAAGGGTACGATTTTTGCAAATTTTTTTTCAAGTGCTTATATAACTTTTTTCTAGACGTGATATCAAAAAACTATTCCCACCAATGCAAGAAATTGGGGCAAAGATATTCAAAATATAAGAAAATTAAGATTTTTTTTTTTTCTGTTTCTTTTGACCGCTCCTTTTCTGCTAGTGAATGTTCATCTTTGTGTTTTGATTTTAGATACTCCAAAAAGATTTGGTTGAAATTTTTTTACTTTTAGCACCCGGATGTTCTCTTCTAATTTTCTGACTGCAGATGTTAACATTTAGCTATTTCGAGCCTATCCTGAAACATTGTAAAGTATTCAAATACTGCAGAAGCTGATCTTTTAGCCATATTGACTGAAAGTATAAACAAAATAATAATTTTTAAATAATGCAGCTAAATGATACAAGTTTGATACATGGCAATAAAATAACAATGATATGTATAAATACAGGTTAAATTGATAATTTTATATCTTACATTTTTTCAAACTTTACCTTAGGGTCTTACTTAAGTAAACCTGTTGAATCACTATTATGAATTAGAATATTTTTTTTTTTAATTTTTGTACTTTTTTTAAACTTTAACTATACAAAACTGTAATTTTTTTTTTTTTTTTGGGAGAAAATGCATATAATCATTAATTTAAGTGAATGTTGGCTATTCTACTCCTTCCTTACAATTAAATAAACCTTATATCTAATTTTCTTAACCTTAAATTTCAGTGCTTTTGACCTCTTTACAAATTTTAGGAAACCCCGGCCAGAACCCCAGCCCCGGCCAGAACCCCAGCCCCGGCCAAATTCCAACCCAGGTCGGTCCCTATATATATATATATATATATATATATATATATATATATATATATATATATATATATATATATATATATATATATATATATATATATATATATATATATATATATATATATATATATATCGACCGGGGCCCCGGCCCCGGCCAAAAATCAGGGAAAACCGGGGTTAAAATGGCAAATTATACTTAAATTTTTTTTTTTTTTTAAATTTTCAGCCGTTTCTGCTGAAACTTTCAGTTATATAGATTTTTTACCGGTAAGAAAAGAACATTTCTAGCATTTTTCCAAGTCTATTACGGTTAAAAGTTTTTTTTATATTTTTTTTTTTTTTAAATTTTACCCTTTTTAATTGAAAGGCGGTGCCAAACCACTTTTTAGAATGAGCTGAAAATTGGAATATTTATTCAAAATTAAATGGGATACAAAAGTCTCTAATAGACTTTTGTTCCCAGAGTTATAGGAAAATTGTCATAAGCCAAAACTGACCAACTATAGAAAAAAAAAATTTTTTGAACTAAAAAAATCTCACCTTTTCAGACAAAATTTTTTAAAAAAAAATACAACAATGACATTTCCTATTTTTGGTGTGTATAGAGGAGGGGTGGGGCTACAAATTCCTCTATGTACTTTATTCGATGACATTCGTTAGTTTTGAGATATAGCCTTCAAAAAGGTCCATTTTTGGCCAAATTTCAAAACTTCCCAAAGTTTGAGAGGCTATATCTCGCTTCAAACAAAGACAATTTAAATATGCACTAAATAAATATTGTTGCCCTGCCCTCTTCTAAACAATATTCACAAATAAAAAAAAATAGTAGGTAGAGTTTTTTATAAATAATTTTTTCCTCCAGAATTGTACGATTTTTGCAAAAATTTTTTTCAAGTGCTTATATAACTTTTTTCTAGACGTGATATCAAAAACCTATTCCCACCAATGCAAGAAATTGGGGCAAAGGTATTCAGCTAAATTTTCAGCTCATGTGGACCAGTGGTTTGATCCAGTTATTCATTTTTTTCAACTTTGGGTCCAAATAAGTTTCAAACTGTTATAGACTCAAAAAAATGCTCGAAATCAACTCAGAACTTCGTGAAAAAATTCACATACTTTGAAAATTTCAGCTCAATCAGTCAAATAATAATAAAAAAAAAAATTCAAACAAAATATAAGAAAATTAAGATTTTTTTTTCTTTTCTGTTTCTTTTGACCGCTCCTTTTCTGCTAGTGAATGTTCATCTTTGTGTTTTGATTTTAGATACTCCAAAAAGATTTGGTTGAAATTTTTTTTACTTGTAGCACCCGGAGGTTCTCTTCTAATTTTCTGACTGCAGATGTTATCATTTAGCTATTTCAAGCCTATCCTGAAACATTGTAAAGTATTCAAATACTGCAGAAGCTGATCTTTTAGCCATTATGACTGAAAGTATAAACAAAATAATAATTCTTAAATAATGCAGCAAAATGATACAAGTTTGATACATGGCAATAAAATAACAATGATATGTATAAATACAGGTTAAATTGATAATTTTATATCTTACATTTTTTCAAACTTTAC
>SEYY01018071.1:0-2500 GCA_009176605.1 Armadillidium nasatum
TCGAAAAATCGACGCATTGGTGTTGATATAACTGACCCACCTGCAGATGATTCTGAAGAAAGAGTAAGTGGCACTGGATGGTCGGGTTCTAACAATTCTTGGGCTTTAGAGGAAAGAGATGATCAGCCAAACTTCTCTAACTTTACAGAAAGGATGGATAGACCTGATGCAAGATCAAGGGAAGATTTTAGTGAAAAGAGAGAGAGAGAAAATGATGGGCAAGTATTCTAATATTTTCTTTGTTTTATATTTTTTTCAATTTATGATTGTGATCCATTTAACTAATTTGGTTAGATTTTAAGTTAAGTAGAAGATTAATATTTCATTTCTTCAAATGCTTAAGACATTTTTATAAGCACACCATGAGAAGACTTTAAGAAAGAGGAGTAGAGGTAAAATAATAATAATAACAGTAAAGAAATATCCAATAAATCCTTACAATAGAGATACTAATAAAATCAAAGTTAAAGTGAAATATGCGGGAGTTCATTTGACACTCCAAATGAGGAGTTATATGAGAAATGTGGATCACACTTAGGGCTGCAAAATTGTAATTTTTATAAAGTAACTCCAGCTTAACATTAATTAAGAGTTCCTATTCTTGACTTTTGAGTGACTGTTTTTGTGTCTTTCCCTTTTCTCTTCCAACTCTGTTACCTTTTTTTCTTTAGTTCTGTTTATAAGTAATGGAAGATGGTATAACCAAACTTTGAATATAATTAGCACCATCAATAAGATAAGTTCATTGCAGGGATACTTATTTTGAAGTTGAGAAAATTGCTAAGTTAAGGAAATTTTTGAGTAGTCCATTTTCTGTGTGATGATGTAATTATCCAGATTTACTTTATCACAATTCTACGCATTTCATTATTAAACTAATAGAAGTACTACCACTTGGATGCGGCAATGAGGCCCCCACGGACTCTGCATTTCGGTAGTATCTCGGGTTTTTGGGGGCTCTCAATTGTGCCCCTTGTGCAAGTATTAAACAAAGCAGTTAATATAAATTTATTTATTTTATTTGAGGAGGCCCGACAGCTTTAGCACCGCCACTACTGTCACTGATATCCACTGAAAATTCTGATACAATAAAATTTTTCTAATTTTAATTTTAGGTGTTATAACTATCATCTCATTTTTGCTCTTCTTGCCTTCTCTTAATACTACTTTTTCGTTATTCTTGAACTGATCTCTCTCTCTCTCTCTCTTGTATTTCTTTTTCAGCTTTCTCTTTATTAATTTGTTCAATTTCCTCCACATTTTTTTTGCCATCTTAAGTTCTATTGATTTTAATAATCTCTACTTATTACTCAATTTTCTTTCATATTCTTTCTTTCAGTAACATCTCCAGTTTTCTGTATTGTAATCATAAAATCTCCCTCAGTTTCCTTCAGTTCCACTATATCTTACTATAACATTTTCCTTACTATACCAATCACTTAAGTTGATCATTTTAATATTTATTTTGTTTTCTTCCCTTTTGTAATTAACTGTGTATTCCAGTACTACAACTTAATGTTTATTTTATCATTCTCGCAAATTGCTTTCTTAATCTTTTCATATTCTTGTTAAATATGGATTTCTTGAAACTAATCTCATGGATTAGATTTATATAATATTTTCACTTCTAACATATCGTTTATTGCAGTGATCTCTATTGTTAATATTTTTTTTTAACTATCTCCAGATGTAAATGTAGTTGTTTTTGATAAGGTTTTACTATCTGTTTTTACTATTACTTTTCCATATGTCCTCCCCGTTATAATTTGTGTGTGAGAATCGTACTCGCATCACATAAGTGTTGGAAATCATCGTCATTAGCATCTAGGCCTGCCTGCTCACGTTTTTCCAAGTTAAGCAAGGTTGATGTCAAGGACCCTTGGAAATGACTCTTATCTTCAAAGAAATACTCAATTTCTTACATGTTGACGTTAGACTTATGGCAAGTGGTGAGACCTAATGATTCTACCTCGCTTCTCAAACACAAAGGATTTTTCATAGCATTATTTTGATATCTATAAGAGCATATGGGGCTGAGAGAGAGTGGGACACCTTTATTATGCTATTTATTAAAATTGTATGTATTTACACATTTGAATAAAGAAAAGAGACAGTTTAGAAAATGTTAAATTTATTGAAGTAATGAAAATTTAATAAAAGTACATTTTCAATTTCATGGTCATCATCAAATTTACTATAATTGTAATCATCAAAAAATTCTTAATCTTCACATCACACACTCACACATTATATATATATATATATATATATATATATATATATATATATATATATATATATATATATATATATATATATATATATATATATATATATATATATATATATATATATATATATATATATATATATATATATATATATATATATGAAGTGAAAATTTGCAAAATAGATAAGCTAATGGTCTTATGTTTGTCTGTCTTAATATGCAATCTACATTGCATAGAATACTTACCGCAATGCAACTAAATATATGGTT
>SEYY01018071.1:7500-10000 GCA_009176605.1 Armadillidium nasatum
TAAAAAATCAGCTTTAGCAGTATTGGAGTACTTTACAATGTTTCAGGATAGGCTCGAAATAGCTAAATGTAACATTTGCAGCCAGGAAATTAGAAGAGGACCTCCGGTGCAAGTAAAAAAATTTCAACCAAATCTTTAATCTTTATGGGGGCATCTAAAATCAAAACACAAAGATGAGCATTCACTGGCTGAAGCGGATCGGTCAAAATAAACAGAAAAGAAAAAGAAAATATTGAAAAAACAGGAAGAAAAATCTTAATTTTCTTATATTTAGTTTGATTTTATCCAACATTAAAAAGTATAATTTTCAATTTTAACCCTGGCTGGTAAACCCCGGTTTTCTTTGATTATTACCCAGGGCGGGACCGGGGCCCCGGTCGGTCCATACATGCATACACACACACACAAAGCTTATTTCAAGTGCTCTTGTTGATTTAAATTTTAATTAAATATTATGATATTCTCACACACGATTGACTGAAATTTCAAATTACGCCAAAATTTAGTTATGTAAAAAATTTGAAGTTTTATTAAAATTAAGGACCTTCATTAGATGACTAAAATCTTCCTCATTGACATTTAAGTTTGTTTGAACCTGACCAGTTGATTCTCATAGATAATAAAAACATTAGTGTTCTTATACAATAAATTTTTTAATTTTTTTCAGGTGTTGTTATTGTGGATAATCAGCCTCAAGTTTCAGAAATGATTGATGATTTACTTGACTCAGATACTGGTTTCCAGGAAGTTACACGTAAAAAAGGCGGGAGGGAAAAGCATAGAAGCATAGATGATAGAGCAAATGGAACTATTTCACCGCCAACTCAAGATACCTTAGTAGGGTTGCAATCGCATAACAAGAAACATAAAGATAAGAAGAAAAACAAAAACTCTGGTTATGAGAAATCAAGACAAAATAAATTGCCCCCAAGGTTTGCTAAGAAGCGTGAGAACAAAGGAAAAGGGGATGGAGGAGATATTCACAGTGGCTCTTTCTTTAAAGAAGCGAACATTGCTCCTCCGCCTCCTAAAAATGCTTGGGAAAGGCCTCTAACCGCAACTTTGAGAACGAACTCGCCACAGCAGCATAATGTTATGCAGGATGTTTTAATTACTAATATTGAAACTGCTCAAGAAAATCATGACAGTGGAGTGGAGGTAAGCGATCCACCGAATTCAACAGGAAGCAGTCAACGTTCAAGTCCTAGTGATAATCCAGTGTTTTCACGTCAGGACAAGGGAATTTCCAATATTTCAGGATCCTCAAGGCAAGATAAAACAATTTCTAGTCCATCTTTGAGTTATACTTGTGTTGACAAAAGTGTTTTAGATGGATCATCGGTACCGTCTCAAACAATAATTTTTGAAAACACAAATTTTAAAGCTGCTGGAACAGTTACTGTTGGTGCAGAGTACAAGGTAAAGTTTGGAAACGATCTTCCTAAGCCACAAAGGCAACAAAATCGTGATCGAAAAACTCATTCTCCCGAAAGTAATTTAGGTACTAGAGAAGAATTGGAAAAGAGAGAGAAACCAGAACCTATTGAATTGCCCTTGAGCTTTAGCAAGGCTGATGAAAATGCAGCTGATATGAAACTAGATTTCACTTTCGATCAAGAACTTGCAGAGTTAAGCGCTGAGAAGAGTGGTAGACCAATTGTCTCTTCTTTACCAAGATCATCTCTTGCTCTTACATCTCCGGCATCTCCTTCAACCCATGATCTCAATCTGAAAATTCAGTCAGTGAAAAAGGTTTGGGATACAATGACTCCTTTACCTGAACACCAAGAGGATCCTGTATCATCATCGTCATTTTCAACATCAAATTTCTCTGGTGTTGAAAAAGTTTCAAGTCTTGATCACTCATCCGGTCTTGAATCTTTCACTTCCAAAGAACCTGTTGGAGTTGAAGAAACTTCTGAAGTTGGTTATCAGACAGGATCACCAATGCAACAGGGCTCTAGTATGACTGCTGCTGCCGCAGTTGCAATGGTTTATACTTCATCTGCTGCTTCTCTTGCAAAGGCTGAAGTTAGTCGCAGTGGAAATGTATGTAAGGTTAAACCTCAACAACAGGCTGCCTGTAGTAATACTTCAATATCACCAGTACTTTCAGGGAATTCCATTTCCCCTCCTCTTCCATCAGCAGGTCACTCATCTTCAAGTATGTATCTAGGGGGGACAGCTGCTTTTGGTGGAATAGGTGGAGCTATTCCTTCTCCACCTACAGTTATGTTTAACTCATCACAACAACTTCCCCATCAAACAGGTCTGTTTCAGCCATTGTTTGATGGTGCAACAGTACTTGGACAACGAGGGACTTCTCAGTTCTCACAGTACCCTTATGGAATAGGGCAGGGATTAGGTAGTAGTGCGTTTGGTCAACAATCAATGTTTTTGCAAACTCCTCCTCCACTATCTGCCCCAGCCGATCCTTATAGTAATAGCTTGTCACAGTATAGACTTCAGCCAAATGCTGTAACAGGATTTGGTCAGAACC
>SEYY01018073.1:0-2500 GCA_009176605.1 Armadillidium nasatum
TAAAACATTCAACTAGTGCATGTCCCGCAAGGAGATATGGACTCAGCCATCCTTGTTTCTTATGTCACAGCAAAACTCATATAACTGCTCTTTGCTCTTCAGGTGTGAAGTCCAAGATAATGGAAAAATCTCTAGTTAAAGATGATCCTTCTACTTCGTCGTCGTCTTCTGCTACATCTACAGAGGAAAATGATGCTGCACCTACGGAGGAAAATGATATCTTCCAAAATCATCTTTGTATCAATACAGGTTCCTCTCCATCTGGTAACATTTTGCCAACTATTTCTCTTAAAGTTCGAAGAGGGAATAAAATTGTGGTGGTACGTTCACTCATAGATTTCGGTTCCCAGAGGAGTTACTTTCATAGTAGGCTCCTGGAGAGGTTAGGAGTAGATTTAATGTCTCTTCCTCGTCGTACCTGTAACATCAAAACCTTTCTGGGAGAGCAGTTCAAGACCTTGTATTCTATCGACCTGGAATTGAACATCTGCTGTGACTCCTTTGTCAAAATACCTGTCCTTATAGATCCTGACATTGATGTTAAATTTGAGGTTAAAGGGCTAATGGGGGCCGAATATAATATTCGACATAATGGGTTTCATATAGCTGATCGCTTTTTCTATCAAGGCCGACATGGTGACAGCGTCAGTAATGTGGATTGTCTGTTGGGCATAGATGTTCTGCACATGATAAAGCACTTTAAAATAGTCAACTGTTTAAAAGGAAGTGCCATTTGAATCGTGTCATGGCTTTATTCCTTTTGGACCCGTCAAGAGTTTTTTAACTCCTTCTCAAATTGAGACTATTTTTAAAACCAATTCTATTCATGATCAGGAAGAGGATCTTCAGACCTCATGACAATTAAAGTTGCCTCATTCTCTTCATAAGTCTATTAAGAAGGTTCCTGAAAATGTCTTGAACACCATCATGGATCCTTCTCCTCCTTATTTTGATCCATTTAGTCATACGGACTCTGACTTGGATTTAGACATCGGACTTGAAAATATTTATAAGTTCGATTCTATCGGAATCAACGAGGAGGCCAACCAGGGCTCCATTGACGTCCTCATTCGAAGTCCTATAAAAGAACGTCTTTTTTGGCAGTTGGGAGTTGTATCCCAGCTGGTGCACGAGGACGACGGAAGAGTTCGTTCTGTCTTTGTTAAATCTCCTGGAGGACAAATCAATCTCCATTCGATCAAGCATTTGTATCCTCTGGAGTCGTCTTTAACCCATGGTGGTTCTAATCATCATGCGAGCTCTCCGTCAGTATCATCTCAACCTGCTCAAATAAGTGCATCTCCCACTTCAGTTCCTTCGTCATCAATTTCAACTTCGTCGCATCCTCCGTCGCTCTTACCTTCGGGGGCTTCTCGACCTATTCGTATTCGTAAAGCATCTAAAGCTGCAAGAGTCCACTTAAAATAAAGTGACTCTTCAGAATCAGATTCTGAATAAGAATCTTTTTATTTCATAAGTTGGGACATATTTTCGTGTAATACTCTGGGATCTTATGATTGATGACTCTACCCAAAATGGATAGAGCCATCCCCTCCCCCGGAGTATATAAAAATTTGTAACAGTATGTCTCATTTTAATTAGTAGTGAGTCGAATTCGTAGTTTGCTAGTTATTAAAATCACTCTTTTTCGTTTGTCGTTGTGTCGAAAGCATTACTCTTTTTTCGTTTGTCGTTGTGTCGAAAGCATAACTCTTCTTTCGTTTGTCGTTGTATCGAAACTTAACTTTTCTGTCGTTTGTCTTTGTGATAACTCTTCTTTCGTTTGTCGTTGTATCGAAACTTAACTCTTATTTTGTCGTTTGTCTTTGTGACAACATTATTCTATTGTCGATTGTCATTGTATCAAAACATGACTACTTTGTCGTTTGTCTTTGTGTCGAAAACATAACATTGTGATAACGTTATTCTTTTTCGTTGGTCATTGTGATAACGTTATTCTCATTTCATTTGTCATTGTAGCGACAAGACTTTGTTAAAGCTTGCGCATTCGCTGTAACATATAAGTTAAAAATCCTTAACAATAAAGGAAAGATTGACTCGTAGAGCAATCTTTATTAAAACTACTATTAAGTTATCACTGGTCATATCAAGGTTTATTTGCTTAAAATAGCAAAGGTTGACTGGTGTACAAACTGTGTCTAATACCACGTACATGGTATTCAATTTGTGTATGGTGTATTAAGTGTAAATTATATCATAATCGTAATTAAGGTATCGTAATTAAAGGTATGCACACTTGTTTTTATGGTAACCAATATTAATCAAAATTTACACTGTATAACCATCATTTCAAATAATTTAACAAAAGGGCCTATCCATTTATGTTGTTTTCGTCTAACTGTTCTTCCCAAGTCTCATTTTAGAAAACAGTTCCTGTTTTTCGGGAGAAGAACGACGAGCGAGGTCGCTGAGGTCATAAGGCCCGAACATCTTCAACAACTACTTACTGCAAGCTGAAGTTGCGAACAACTCAACCGTA
>SEYY01018073.1:7500-22064 GCA_009176605.1 Armadillidium nasatum
TTAAAGCAGTATGTTCTGGTCTGCTCGGAAAACATAAGGCCGAAAAAAACAGAACTCTTGTTCACAATTTCATACTCGCATATCACATGCTTTTGGGTAACATGTCCCTCAAGGTCCATTTTTTTGCATTCTCATCTTGATTTTTTTTAGAATGCTGCAGATATTAGAGATGAACACGGAGAAAGGTTCCATCAGGATATATAAGATGGGTGCAAGGGTTAATGGAGTCCTGCAATGCTTGCAGATTTCTACTTGAATCTTCAACGTGATGAAACAAATGCTGTACATAAGAGGAAACGCAAATACACTAGAAAATAAGCCCCCAACAAATATACATATTTTGAAAGCACAAAGAACTTGGTTTCTATTTCTACATATTGAATATACGTTCCAAATTTATTACGTTATTTTCATATTGTTGCAATATACCTGTCTGCATTGTAAATACAATAAATCGACATTTTCTTACGAAACTTTAATTCGTTATTGCAGAAAAATGGTACGTCCTAGACAAAATCTGGTTGCATATTTTGATTCAGCAATCCTAATTCATACAGTGAGCATATTTGTATGTTTGCGTTTTTTTAAAAAAAATTTTGCTGGATAGTGTAATGATAATTATAATAATAATTGAAACTGAAAAAATAAATATGAAAGTCCTAAGCATAACAAAATTTGATTTGATAATATTTTAGTTAATAAGGAAAAAGACTAAATCTGAATAGCTGTTCTTACCTTATTCATCAACCAGATAAGAATTAGTAAGTGTTAAGTTGTATTTGATTTGATAATACACTGCTTTAGGCATGGAAACAACGTACATGCATTTCCTCTCTCTCACAGGTTGTAAAATCTTAGTCATATTAATCATTCCTAGATCAAATGAAATCCTTATAGGAACGTAATTTTTTTTAATTATTTCAGATAAATATTTGTTGTTTGTGTTCATGATTCCAGTACGTATGAGGTAATATTCTACCATACAAATTCTGCAAAAAGAACAAATTTTTTTTTTTAAATTAATTTTTGCTACACTTCAACTATAACTGCAACAACAATTACTGCTACTAATAATAATGACAATGTTATAAAGAAATAATAAAGTCCGAAGATGACTACAGCAAGTGTGAAGTAACATACCCAAATCGTGGCTAAACCCCTTCTATCCCATGTTGGTGCACTGCCCCTATACGTGTACAGGAAGCAAAATACGGTAAACAGCACCGCATTGCTCCTAAATTAGCGCACCGATATATATATATATATATATATATATATATATATATATATATATATATATATATATATATATATATATATATATATATATATATATATATATATATATATATATATATATATATATATATATATATATATATATATATATATATATATATATATATATATATATATTAGAGTTTGCTACCATTCATGGGCAGAACCTTTTCCAAATGGGTGGGGGCATATGCAAAAGAGAAAAGAGGAAATAAAAATAAATAACCAATATCTTATGCAATTTGAAAGTTTTCCCTGTATTTAATGAGCTCTAAGTATTTCTAATAACCTTTGATGATGGACCTATTCAAATGCTTTTTGAAAGTCTAAATAAACTACACCAAAATATTTTTATATCTTTATCGTAAATAGTCCATTAAAAAGTTCATGCATATTTGTTAAGCATGATCTATTTCTTCTATAATTATTGAACTACTCATGATCTTCAAGATACAAAATAAATATATTCTTTATTGATGGTTCTAAATTTTTACCAACTATAGACTATTAACTATTAAACTATAAAGGAAAACAAGACGTATTTATTTGAGATTACCTTTGAGGTAATGCAAAGGCATTATAGATAAAGTATTGAAGATAAAGGAATCCCATTAGTGGATAAGCATAAGGTAACCAATGGAATAGTAACACTATGGATCTTATTCTCGCACAGAGAATGAAGATGGGAAAGGCATGACAAATAAAAAACATACATTGCTTTTATATATTTGAGAAAATAAATTGTTTTGAAAACTCAAAAGAGATTGTGCGAAAATTTTTTTTGATTACTGGGTGAAATAAATTTAGAGGAGCTTTAGACACATGTACGAGAAAGATAAAAGTAGTGCGAGAATTGTGTATCAAAACAAAGATTGCATGATTAATGTCAGACTTGGAGAAAAGCAAGAAAGATAATAGGTATAATTTGGTGTATACCTGGACACAATAAAATGAAATGTGAGTACAAGGTGCCAAGTTTGGATACTCACAATATTCTGTAAGTAGATAACGTAGAGCGTTGGTGTCTGAAGTGGGAATTTAAGAGATTTTGCGAAATGTCTTCCAAAACGAATTGAAAAAAAACTTGATTTGGCATGCATGTGGATAACTAAGAAATTATGATAGTGAACAGAGAGGAGTGAGGATTAATATGGAAGTCACCAGAAAGAAAGTTAAGAACCTGAAATGATATACTTTACATGTGGTAGGGACGTATTAGGAAAAGGAAATGGGATGCAAATAAACAGAATTGTAGAACAGTAAGAGAAATAACCTTGAACATAAAGATTTACAGAAGGTAGAGGTGAAAAGGGTAATCTTAAAACGTGTACTAATACCCAAATTGCAAAGATTATAAGGAGGAGCCTATAAGCGTTAAAAAAGGGAGGAAAATAACATACAAACAGCAAAGATGAATATACTGAGATTCATAGTTACAAAGACTGTAAAATATTAATCAGAGAATATAAATAAGTGAAGTGTATCGTAAAATGCAGAAGATGGAGCTAGACCGAAATGATGGGAACACATGAAAATCATAAGAAGCAGAAGGTAGCTAAGAGGAAGGAATAGAGTTTAAAAGTTAAAAAAAGGTGGAGGAATTAAATAGGAAATTTTCTTGACAGTGAAGACATAGTTGCCACCATGCACGAATTGAGTAAGGAGCCTGTTATTGAATACAACGGAACATGGAAAGCGATGCTACTCCAATATCCATTAGTAAACTCATAAACCTACCCTACGTCTTTAAATGTTCATTAAAATGTTTAAAAAACAAAATAGAATAAAAAAATTTCAAAGAAACAACTAATATTAAGTAAAAATATTCTTCATTCTACTTAAATTTAAAACAATTTGTTTTGGCAAAATGATTGACATTTTTAATGATATATGATACTTGCTTAATATTGTTTGCTGCCATTTCTTTTAAGGTTTTAACAATAGGAGGATAGCTAGGATACGATAAATTCGACACTAGTGTTGAGGAATAAGCAGTTGTTAAAATGAATATCATCAAGGCCCAAATTCCAATAAATAATTTCATCCACAAAGATGAATACTTGTTCAAGATATTTTGCCGAAATATTAGTCCAGTAATCTATTGGAAAAAAAGATAATATCTCATTAGTTACTAGAAATAAATTTCTTATTATTTAGCTGCATTATGCGATTAAAAAAATGGGACAGATTCAGAAAAAATGAGATGGTAAAGAAAAATTATAAATGAAAAATACAAAGTTAGGAATGAAATAAAAGTTTTTTTTCAGATACATTTGCTATATTTAATGAAAATTGCTTACCGCAAGAAGAAAGTGAAAACTATCGCAATTAGCCTGATTGTGAGAAGCTTTGAAGAAAATTATTCCACTTATGTGTACGACGAAAATCACAATAAAAGTAAATAACCACATTCTTCTGGAAAACGGAGTTATTAACTTCATCCAGGATGGAAGAGGTAATGGCTTCATTGACATGAAAGCAAGGTTTTGAATATAATATGTATGAGACATACCAAAATCTTTCCATAGTTGCGGAACTAAAACATTAGTGTTGATGGAAATATTTTTCTTGCCACTGATAATTTCCTTCATCATACCTTGCCATGATCCATTGACGTAATATCCCCATGTATTATCTTCTGTTCTTGTAGATATATTTACGTAAAAGTAATTCTTAGCTGCAATCATTCTAAATATATCAATGTTAACACCAGTACAAGTCCCATTTGGAGAAGGAAACACTAAAGGGAAATTAAGAAAAGTGTCACAGGAAGTGGCTGTCTTTATAACGCTCCAGTTAAAAGTTTTCAATCTATTAATGAATAAATCTTTGACGCTTCGTGAACTTTTCCATTGACCGAGTCTGATTTTCCAAACCGACTTTCCATTATCATATTTTTCAGCTGGATAAAGAGAATATGTGTCAACAAAATACTTCTCAAATTTTTCCATTATTTCAGCTATGAAAATGAATTTTGATCTTTGAATAGACGAAGTGAAAAGGGACGAATTAAAATGAGTTTCTGGGTTTAAAGAAACAATGGAAAGATATGATGGCGCCCAACGTTGGTCTTGAGATATTTTATCAAAAAAATTGGTAATGATATCTTTATATAATATAATAAACACTTTATAAAAATTTCCAGTAATTATGTTCCAATCAAAATCTTCTGTTTTAAAATCTTCAATATAGGAAAAAATAGCCGTAGACGTGGTTTTTGCAAGTTCTTTCATCATAAAGTCCATGTCAATAGTATTAACTGAAACGTCATCCATTATAAAGAAGAAATTTGATGGTGTATTTTGGGTCAATATTAACTCACGTAAGAAATTTTCAGCAAAAGTGGAAACATTTTTAGCCAAGAAAAATTTCAAGCTAAGTGAGTCAACATATTTCTTTTGAAAATTAAATAAAACAATTACAAAGACCACAATTTTTAAAACTTTCATTTTTACAAATCTCTGCAAATATAGTTTGAAACACAATATATATATATATATATATATATATATATATATATATATATATATATATATATATATATATATATATATATATATATATATATATATATATATATATATATATATATATATATATATATATATATATATATATATCTGGCCTGACCAATATATGGTCTAGGAGGTCGCTACATTTTGTAGTAGCGCAGGGGGATCGATCAGGAGGCTGGGTGTTTTCTAAGTCCCCTTGTGGAATGCCGACTGATAGGCGTGTGGCAGCCACCACTTTTCTTCAAGCCTGCGGACCGTCGATTTCTTTTCCTGTCGACGATTTGGGTATAGCACCAACGATAGACAGATTTTTGTCAAAAGTGTCGACGGTTTGACCTGTCGACGATTTTTCCTGTCGACGATTTGGGTATAGCACCAAATATAGTGCCCTTTAATTTTAATCTTAATCTTTAATCTTAATCTTAATTTTAATTTTAATCTTTTTCGTCTTTAATGCTTTGTTATCAACGTCTTATCTTTTTACTTTTTAATATTTTATCCTAGTGGTTTAGAAAATTTGCAATGTATATATATATATATATATATATATATATATATATATATATATATATATATATATATATATATATATATATATATATATATATATATATATATATATATATATATATATATATATATATATATATATATATGTATATATATATATATATATATATATATATATATATATATATATATATATATATATATATATATAATGGATCTGACGTCATATTTTCTTATTTGCGGATGTCGGATGCGGATGCGGATGCGGATGCGGATTTTGAATTTTCGAAAGTGCGGATGAGGGTTGGAATGCGTATGCGTTTGCCAATATATATATATATATATATATATATATATATATATATATATATATATATATATATATATATATATATATATATATATATATATATATATATATATATATATATATATATATATATATATTACTTTCGTGGTTAGTGTCAAAGAATTTGTAAACTGATTTGATTTAGTATTTTTTACCTCTTAGTTACTCTGACTGTACAAGTGTTTCATACTTTTGTTTAGAGCACTCATTTTTCTCTATAAACATTACAGGTGGCAGACACATACTGTCAAACATTCTTACCTTTATTTCTCTCGGTATTCTCCCATTATTCCATATCTCCTTTTTTTCTCCCCCATCACTTTTATTCCCTCCATCACCCTTTTCTTTATTTCCTTTACAATCCTCACTTTTCCCACAATTAGAATATCAAGATATTTAAACTCTTCTCCCTCCTCAATTTTTTTCTCCCTACCTCGACACCAGTTTTTTCCTCACCTCTCATGACCTCTTTTTGTTGCATTTACTCTCAATCTCTTTGATGTTTATTCCTTCATCAACATTCCCAGCTTCTCTCACGACTCGACCACAAGCGCGCATCAGCGTCTGCAAACAATTCGCAAACAGCAAGACATTTATCTTCCATTCACCCTATACATTTCTCAGCTTAACAACCTTCCTTTCCGTATTCATTCTCGTAACAACACCATCCATCAACAAATTAAACAGCCATGGTGATGTAACACACTCCTGTCTCAGTCCTATTCCCATGTTCAACTATTAAACTATTCAGTAATTTTCCTCTCTCCCCAACTCCCTCTGGACTTCAAACAAGCATATGTTTTCTCAAAGTCCATGAAACATACACAGTCCAATTTACCTTTCTCACACAAATTCTCACCAATTGCCTCAGTGTGAACACCTGAGATGCATATTCCTTACCTTCTCTATACTATTGTTCTTTTAATCAATTCTTGTACTCTCAGCACTAATATCCTCCAATAAATCTATCCTACCGCAAGGAACATACTTATCCCCCTATATTTCTTATAAACCATCTTATCCCGTTTCTCTTTATATAGACAGTATATGAGAAACTTGCCAGTCATGAACTCTCTCTTCAACTCACATTAATAATTCAACCGACCGGCAACCACTTCTCCAACTCCCTCTCTTATTTCCCCACTTACACCATCCATTCCTGCCGACTTTCCCATTTTCAAAATTGCCAATTTTCGATTTCTTTATAATGGTTGAAATGTTGAAAAATGAAAATTCAAATCGAATAAAACTTTCCTCTTTAATTTAGATTGAAATCCTTCCTTATGTTTTCAAATATCTTATTAAAAAATAACGATGAATTAAAATCAATGAGACCATATGGAAAGGTTTCACGTTTTAATAACATTTTATTTTATATAAATTAGAAGAGAAGAACATTTTCGATAAATTTAAATTTAATTTTGTTTAAATTAAATTTAAATTTTTAAAAAAAAAAAAAAAAAAAAAAAAAAAAAAAAAAAAAATTTTTAAATTAAAATTTAAATTTTGTTTATATTAAATTTAAATAATGTAATATACAAAGATTTTTAATTAAAGTTTCCTGTTTTTAAATTAAATTTAAATTTAATTTTGTTTCAGTTAAAAAAATTCCCTAAATTCCCTAAACGTTTTTAAATTTAAAGTTTCCTGTTTTAAATTAAAAACGATTTTCAAATCCGTGAATTTATAAATGTGAGTATCTAACTAACCACATGATACATTAATACAAATTCAAAGGAAAACCTAACAATCATCTATAACTTTGTCGTCGAGTTTTTTTGGTGACGGTGGTGACAGTGGTGACAGTTGTGACGGTGGGGACAGTTGTGACGGTGGGGACAGTTGTGACTGTGGTGACAGTTGTGACTGTGGTGACAGTTGTGACGGTGGTGACAGTATTGACAGTTGTGACGGTGGTGACAGTTGTGACGGTGGTGACAGTTGTGACGGTGGTGACAGTATTGACAGTTGTGACGGTGGTGACGGTGGTGACAGTGGTGACAGTTGTGACGGTGGTGACAGTGGTGACGGTTGTTACGGTGGTGACAGTTGTGACGGTGGTGACCAGGATAGTTATTAAAGATATCAATCTCAATATCTATCTTTATATTAATAACTTTATTTATACAAACGAGCATAGCAAAGTTATTTTGCAATTACTGATACTTTATTTGCAATTCATGATACTTTATTATTCATGTTACTTTATTTGCAATTCGATCAAATATTTTGGATATTCTCTATTGATTGAAATGTTACATGAATATTTGCAATAATAATGAACATTATTTTGTTTACCACATTCGATTCACCATTATGCTTTTGTTATAAAAGATTCAAAAAGAAATATATTTTAAATGTTAATATATTAAATATACGTTAATAATAATAACTATTATTGTAATTATATTATTTTTTTCTTTTTTACATGCCATCACCACTCACGGGTAGAACCCTTTTCAAAGAGGGGGAATAAAAAAACATTAAAGAAAACCCACATATACCTAAGTCTAATGAATAACCCTACAGTGAGTGATGACAGAGTCTGTAAAGAGAGGAAGATTAAATACAGCAGGAAAAACAAGATTTTTAGGGAATTCCACATAACAGATGTGGCTTGAAAGAAGGAGGCCCCAAAACGAGAAAGTCTTGAGTTTGGAACACTCAAAGATTGCTCATACGCAAGTAAGGCACATTTTGTGCTGCGAAGGCGACGCAGTAGAGTGGAATTAGAGAGGTCAACTCCCTCAATCACCTACCGTTGAATTATTTATAGAAAAGAGATAGTGAACCAAGGTTACGTTGCAGAGAAAGAAGATTAAGAGATTTCAAAAGTACGGAACAGTTTATTAGTCTCTTAACCTTAGACTCAACCCTATCCAAAAGAATAGTAGAACCAGAACCACCCCAAATGTGAGAAAAGTACTCAATACAAGGGCGAATAAGACCCTTGTATAATTGGAGTAACTGCTCAAAAGGAAACAAAATTGCCGCAACCTGAACAGAACCCCTAGCTTTTTTGAAGCTACCTTAGCAACCACTGTGATATGAAGTTTCCAAGATAATTTGTTGTTTATATTAAGACCAGGAATATTTATGTTGTTCACAGGTGACACGGCAGAGTTTGGAGGAGTTCTATAGAGGGATATTTTAAGAAGATGAGTTATTAAAGAGTTGAATTTCACAAAATTGCGATGGTCCCACTGGGAGATAGATCCTTTCAAGATCGGCGAGAAAAGAATCGGTAAGGTGAAGACGAGAAGCAACTCTAGAATCAAAAGAGGGAGCAGATTTGAAATGGTTTAAAGAATGGAGAGTAGAGTCATTGGCATAAGAGTGAATAGAGTTGGAAGTGCAACATTAGTAATAAGTCATTATTGATAATATCATTATTATTCTTATCACAACGATGACAATGGCTAATAATATGATATTTTAGATTTTTTTAAACATAAGTAAGGAAAAAACTAAAATTTCGTAAATAAATATTGAAATCAAATAAGATGGAACAAAATCTGATTTGACATTAATTTAATAAACCAGGAAAGATATATTCAAGATAGTATTGTCCTTAAATTTTCATCAACAAGATATGTGTTAGTAACTGTTAAGTTATATTTTGTTTTAAGATACTCTGTCCTTGATACGGTGGCAACAAACATACATTTCCTCTCCATCGAAAGTTTTAAAAAATTAAAAGTAGCCATTTTGCTAAATTGAGCTGGATAATAAATTGGAATGTAGTTCTTTTCAAGTATTTTGGATAAATACCTGTTGCTCGTGTTCAATATCCCCATTTCTCTTAGATAAGTATCTGGTCCACAAATCCTGTATAAGAATTTTCTTTAGTTAATTGCAACTACTACTACTACTATAATTTAATTAGTTTTACAAATTACCACTTTTACTTCAAAATACCAATACTACTACAACTAATAATAATTTTAATAATTTTAAGATCAATAAATAATAAAGTAATTAAAATAATTTTAAAATCAGTATATTCTCAATTTTACTTAAATTTAAAATAATTATTTTTGCTAAATGAATAACAATTTTAGTTTTATATGTTACTTACTTTATATTATTTTCAACCATTTGTTTCAGGTTCTTAACAATGAGGGGAAAACGAGGGTACGTAAGATTTGAAACTAGTGTTGAGGAATAAGCAGTTGCAGTGGCGGCTCGTGTAAACTTGGCAGAGAGGGGCTGCAAGTTTATATATATATATATATATATATATATATATATATATATATATATATATATATATATATATATATATATATATATATATATATATATATATATATATATATATATATATATATTATCAAATATTATATATATATATATATATATATATATATATATATATATATATATATATAATATTATATATATATATATATATATATATATATATATATATATATATATATATATATATATATATATATATATATATATATATAAATTTCAAACGTACCTTATTTATTCAGCTTGCTGATATTCTTATTTAATTAAAAATAAGATTAGTTCTTTGAGTTTTAAATACCGAAAAGTTTTCAATTACTTTTTCACTAAAATCTGGTATTTACAGACCATTTCGCTTCTATTGAAAACATCGTTAATTCATTCAATCTCTCATTGCACATGGTACTACGTTTAAAAGTTTTTATTCTCTTCAAAATTTGTAGTAGTCTGGATATTTTAAACAAATTTTTATTCAATCACAATCTCCGAAAAAGAGACGCTGCCAGGCGTACGATGCCGAAAAACTTATTTAAAAAATATAAATTACGTAGATAATAAAATTATTAGTTTTTTTTTTTCATTCCCAAATTTTTCTTTATAAAATTTCTTCAAGGATTCCAGAAATGTTATCCTTTTTAACGTAGGTTTAGTAATTTTTTAAATATTTAAGGATGCTAAAGTGCAGTCTGGCCTATATATATATATATATATATATATATATATATATATATATATATATATATATATATATATATATATATATATATATATATATATATATATATATATTGAACAAGGAACAAAAAACATATATAATAAAACCAGTAATTTTTTTCCACAAGAAAAAAAAAAGAAAACCTCCCACAACTCGGTACGATGTAAAACTGCTTTAGTCTGTTTGCATTCTTTAATATATGTCTTTTTAGGACAAACTAGCAACTTGAAAATAACTGCTATTGGAATTTGTCATTCTTTATTTCGTAAGTTGCCAGATCTGTCTTATTTTTTAAGAATAATAATTTGGCCTAATTTGGGACTGAAATTTTACAGCCCATTCTTTATGTAATTTCAATGTGTGAAAAAAATATCGTACAATAAATTTGCAGTTTCAAAATGCATTTACTTGTTATTTTCTTTATTGATTTATACTTTTTATGTATTAAGTTGTTAAAAAAATGAATTTAAATCACTTTTCTCTGACAAAAATTTCATATTTATTCAACATCCTACGCCTGGTATTTTTAATTTGGAGGGGCTACCATATAGTCGAGCCGCCACTGAGCAGTTGTTAAAATGAACGTCATCAAAGCCCAAATTCCAACAAATATTTTCATCCACAAAGATGAATTTTTTGTCAAGGTATTTTGTCGAAATATTTGACCATTTATCTGTTTTTAAAAAAAATGGAAAAAAAGTTTCATTTAGAAATAATTAAAATGTTTTATTATTTAATTGTATTGTGTAATTATTGGAGAAAGTAAAAAATATATATTTAATTGTATTATGAAATCACTAAAGGAAAAAAATAAAAGAACAAATAATGTAGTTATGAAGAAAATTAAGAATCTCAAAATAAACTATATCCATATTAAAAAGTTACTTACCGCAAGAAGAAAACGAAAACTATCGTAATTAGTTTGGTAGTCTTTAACTTGGGAAAAAATTAATCCACTTATGTTTACGAGGAAAATCACAATAAATGTATATAACCACATTCTTTTGGAAAATGGAGTTATTAACTTCATCCAGGACGGAAGAGGTAATGGCTTCATTGAAAGAAAGGCAAAGTTACGGATGTAATATGGATGAGACATACCAAAATCTTTCCAAAGTTGCATGCTAAAAACATGACTGTTGATGGAAATATTTTTCTTGCCACTGAGAATTTCTCTCATCATACCATTCCAAGATCCATTATTATAGTTTCCCCAAAAATCGTCTTCTGTTTCTTTAGATATATCTAACTTGAAATGATATTTATCAGCAATCATTTTTATGACATCAACGTTGGGACCAACACATGTACCATTGCTAGAAGGGAAAACGAAAGGGAAATCCATGAGGCTTATACAACTAGAAGCTGTTTTTATTATACTCCAATTAAACCTTTCCAATCTGTTAATAAATAAAATTTTCACTTTCTGTAAACCTGTCCAGTTACCTATCCTTATTTTCCAAACCGTTTTACCTTTAGCATATTTTTCAGTTGGATAAAGGGAATACATGTTAAAAAAATACGTCCCAAACTTTTCCATAATTTCAGAAATGAATATAAATTTTGACCTTTGAACTGATGAAGTGAAAAGGGATGAATTCAAGTGTATTTCCGGATTTAGAGAAACAATGCAAAGATAGGATGGCGCCCAACGTTGGTCATGGGATATTCTATAAAAGAAATTTGTAATAATATCTTTATAGAATATAATAAAAACTTTATAGAAACTTCCACTTATTATGTTCAAGTCAAAATCTTCTGTTTTAAAGTCTTCAATAAAGGAAAAGACAATCGTCGACGATGTTTCTGAAATTTCTTTCATAATGAATCCCATGTCAATGGAGTCAAATGAAACGTCATCCATTATAAACAAGAAATCGGATTGAAAATTTTCTCCTAAAATTAATTGACGTAAAAAATTTTCGGCAAATGAAAAAATTCTCGTAAAATTTTTCTCAAATAAAAATTTCGAGTCAACATTTTTCTTTTCAGAGATGATTAAAACAAATAAAAAGAGCCACACCGACATTTTTTAGAATAGCCACTGCAAATATATATATATATATATATATATATATATATATATATATATATATATATATATATATATATATATATATATATATATATATATATATATATATATATATATATATATATATATATATATATATATGAGAGGGAACCCACTCTACAGCAAACTGTTAATTATAGGATTATTTTGGGCCTGAAAACTGGAAATTCTTTATCTTTAGTTTAGGGCAGCGAGAATATTGTTGTTTTCAATGCCTCAAAAACTCAAATCCTCCATCTATCTACTCAATATAAACTTCTATACAACTATAATACCTTTTGTAAACACGCAACTCAAACGTTCTTCTTTTAGTATTCTTTTTTTCTGGTAATCTTTCATGAAAGGGTAAAACAACCTCTCTCTATAAACCTTTTAAGAGGTTCGGTGTTCTGATGCATCTTAGGATCTTCTCTTCACATCATTTGCTGTCTCAGCATGAGTTTTGTCCACTACTGTGAGGAATATGAGCTACATATATGTGGTGGTTTCACACATACTGCACCCTTTGTTAAGTTGGGTTTTACGGTTTTCTTATCAACTCTCCCTCTCTCACTACCTCTCTTCAATCTTTCTCAATGATCGTACTGCTTAATCGTTATCTTTATACTATTGCTATTAAAATCTTAATTGCTTCCATTAAACTCTCTAGAAGTATACAGCTCTTCTTTTGAAGAGATCTCGTGCGACTCACCTTTCATACATTCTCATCTTTATTATGTCAAACTCTCTGATCACAGATTTAATCTTTATTCTCAGTTTTACATGTACCATACTGTTAAAATATGGAACACAGTCTCATTATCTGTTTCTCAGCCTTCTTTGTCATGCATACTTTCAAAAACCGTGTTCCGTGGCATATCGGCCTTTAATTTCAGTTTGCTTTTAAGATATTCCAAAACTCCAGGGAATCTAGAAAGTTATCAGTAATAACCAACCTGGTCCAATGATAGGCTAATGAGCTAACTCCGGGAGTATATATATATATATATATATATATATATATATATATATATATATATATATATATATATATATATATATATATATATATATATATATATATATATATATATATATATATATATATATATATATATATATATATATATATAGTTTTCAATTTCCGTATAAATGAATTTGTTTAGGTAATTTCCAAACTGGTTTAAATGATATTCTAAGTTCGCTAAAGCGTTGCTTCTTTTTTTGAACTTAATACTAATATTTTGTTTCTTTCTCTCTCTCTCTCTCTCTCTCTCTCTCTCTCTCTCTCTCTCTCTCTCTCTTCTCTCTTTCTTTCTTTCTTTCTTTCTTCTTTCTTTCTTTCTCTCTCTTTCTTCTTTCTTCTTTTCTCTCTCTCTTCTTTCTTCTTTCTTTCTTTCTCTCTTCTTTCTTTCTTTCTTTCTCTCTCTCTCCTTTTCTTCTTTCTTTCTTTCTCTCTCTCTCTTTCTTTTTTTTCTTTCTCTCTTCTTTCTTTCTTTCTTTCTTTCTTTCTCTCTCTCCTTTCTTTCTTTCTTTCTTTCTTTCTCTCTCTCTCTCAAAGACGAGTTTGGAGTAAAGATTTGTTTGTAGTGTTAAAGACAACTGCGCGTCTATCAAAGTCTTCCCATTCCAAACTTCCTTTTTAAATCATCGTCATTTTCATATTTTAAAAGTAAAACTTCCTCGGATCTAAACCATAATGAAATTTAATTATTAATAAAACTTTGAAATTATTTTTCGCAAAGTAAATTTAGACAAAAAAGAAGAAGAAAAAAAAAGTTTAAAGATTTTATTAAAAAAAAAATAATAAAAATTTAACATTAATAAAAGTTAAACAATTTTGATTGGTTCTATTCATGAATATTTCGACGGTGACGTCATTCTTTC